>VYZU01085050.1:0-11192 GCA_013401355.1 Ceyx cyanopectus
ATTGCAATAAGATCATGGTACTGCACAACATAAAGACTTTCTGAGTGTTTAGAGTTGTCTTCCCCAATTCCCAAATTAAAAATTATCAGTTCGTTTATTACTCTTATCTAGCTTGATGAAGGCTGCTAGAAATGAAGAGTTAAATACTCAACTAAAAACTACTCTACTACTCTACAAAAACCTACTCTAAAACCAAAGGACAGAAGGATTTGAGTAAAGAAGGATCTGACTCCCTTAACTGGAAATCATCTTGACCAGAAAAAAAAGCAAAATATTTTTAATCAAAAATCTTAAGACTTGCTTTAGGCAGCTGGCCAACTACGTATAAGAAGTACCTCATGAGGGTCCGCTAGAGGAGCGTCCTGCTGCTGAAAAGGTATTACAACATGCTCTATAAAAAAGTTGCAGTTGTGTCAGGTACATTAATTGAAGCATTATGCAACATTAAAAACAAACCTGAGATCTAGATACTTACAGACGGTATAAATAGAATCTCTCCTAGTAGTTCACAGTGATCTTGAATACTACAGTCTATTAATTAAAACACTGTATAAAAGGCAAGGAAAGATAATAAAAGTTATTATTTATAGTGGAAGAACAACATATTCTGTCTGTTTACAAGGTAACTGAGCATTCAGAGGTTTCCCATGGAAACTGCTTGTGGAGACCTGTAAAGAAGCTATAGCCTTAATGTCTATTCATTATTGAGATCTCACATAAAGGGGAAAAAAAACCTAAATTCTGTGTTCCTGGCCATATAAAACCACATGAAATACATCTCTAAAAAAGCCTTATGCTTTTCTGTTAACAAAATTGCACAGACAGTTCTCCATTGTCACTACATGTGTGATGGCATTAGAATTAAAAATTAAATACAAATTAATGAATGGATTAACACAATCCCTGTAGGTTGAGGCTTTCACTAGTTACACAGCATTCACATTTTTCCTGTAGTCCCACATCCAATTCTGGATCTGGGATCAAACCCTTTGCCATGACACTCTTTACTGTGCTGTTTGGACAGCGCAATAGCTTGAGGGAGAGATGAACCAGTTCTGCAGAGACAGATACTTGTTTGCTTGCTGCTTGGGATGGAGGTGGGAGAGACATATTGCCTTGAAATCAAAAGCAGGCAACCAGTACTAGGCTGTAGAAACAGCTCAGACCCCCTGCATAGAGGACCCTATCTTCGGCCCAGTGTTTTGGCCTAGAGTTTCCAGGAAAATTATTGTACTCTCCAGTCATCAAACCTGATGATGAAAACAGGTGGAAGCAGAAAGGGACACAACTAGTAGGGTC
The DNA here is from genome assembly GCA_013401355.1 of Ceyx cyanopectus. Lineage (NCBI taxonomy): Eukaryota > Metazoa > Chordata > Aves > Coraciiformes > Alcedinidae > Ceyx > Ceyx cyanopectus. Next base: position 1,300 of record VYZU01085050.1, read on the forward strand.
GAGTGGTTGTTAACTTCAAACAAATTATGTGAGTTTGGATTTCAGTCCAATTGTCTCAGTCCTTGTGGATATTCTTAAGTCTGACTATTTACTGAAGATGTTGTGAAATGAATAGATATGAATACTGGGAAGAGAAAGTGAAGGAAAATAGTTTTTCTTCAGTTCTGATTTTCTATGTGACTCCAAGTAAATTACTTGCTCCCTTCATGGGTTTTTTTTCTCTCTCTCTTAAAAGCATAACAGTACCATGAAAAGCTTTGTGTAGCAAGGAGATGTTACAGAGGTAACAGCACCTGCAAATGAAAGATACATTTTGTTATGCCATCAGATTCAGTGTGACAAAAAAAAAAGTTTACTTGTCTTGATTTTGAGTTGTATAATCTCCAAAGTTCAGCTGTTCTGAATCTTTTTTATAGAACAAATTACTGAAAAATAGTTTCTCATTAAAAAAAAAAAAAAAAAAAGTTTTAAGTTGCTTCTGGCCAACAGCTTCTTCCCTCCACATTTAAGCAGTAGTAAAAGCTCATTGAAAAAAAATCACAGAAATCATGTATATTTGGAGAATCTAGCTTGTAGTAGTTGAGGTTGTAACGACTGTTGCATCTTTTACTCACCATTAACATAACCTACAGGATGACAACCTATAAATTATGGATCAAAATACCTGTCAGATCACATGGAATTTGATGGAAAAGGTGGAAGTTAGTGGCAGCCTCATGGAATTTGGACAATGATTAAGAAGTACACTTTTCTGTAACTGAGCTGACACATAGTAAAGGTGGAATAGTGTAAATTCTTAGTGAGTGTTATCCACAGGACAGCAGTTGCAAGCTTCAGCCTCTTCCGAAGTGGTGCCTACCTTGTGTATCACCTCTTGGAAAATGTAAGACTTAATAGTAAGTTTTCCTTCTGAAGACAGTAGACCTTCTTGTGCTGGGATCTGTGTTTGGATGTGCTACACTCCCCCAGCCAGGCTAACATTTGCCAGTTTTCATCTCAGATGGATTTAATGCTCCTAGTCAAACATGCTCCCCCCAAAGAAGGACATCTTCAAGGAAATGGTCATTAGGCTTATTTCACAATGTCTTCATGTCAGTAGGAATATAACTATTTTATTTCAGCCCTGCCTTGCTTTTGTGGTTTCTGTGCACCTGTATTCTGTGGCTTTTGGCATGTCCTTTAGAACAAATTATTGCCCTAGCTCTCATTCTACCTAATCTTTTTACAGGCTCTTGTTCCATTCATTAGGTGTAACCAATTTATTTCCCAGAAGGAAAAGGCAGAATTTAATTCCATGAATTTCCCTTGGTCTATGTTTCAGTATATGCACTGAATAACACTTGTCAACTATTTCAAAATTCCCTATTGATAGGACTATTATTTATCCAGAAAACTACAGGTACAGGTACCTACCAGAAAGCATATCTCGACAAAATTCTCAGAAGAGAGTTGAAGTGATGCCCGGAGGGGGAAGTCTCTGCAGAATTTTCTTTTCATCTTTGCCTAACAGTGTCATAGGTCTTCAATTTAATAGATCCCTTGAGCAAACCCTGGCCTAAAGAACATACCAATCCTTCAAGGCAATTAATAAAGAACATAAAGTTCAAAAATTTATTTTGTGTAACAACTTAAACTGCAAAGACTCAAATTGGAACAAACCCCTCTTTCATATGTTGGATTGTCTATTATTATGTTATCAAGAATGACAAGTAAAAACCAACAAAATAAGAGGCCTCAAGGGAAGATGAAATACCACAGGAGGAGTCAATTGTCCCATTTGCCTTTCCCATTCTAGAGAGGAGGATTCCTTTATTGTAAAAGTTGCTTTACTGGTGTGTCAAGTTGCCAGCAGTGTCACTGAATGCATCAGAACTAACTTTATTTAAAAGCTAATTTGGGAAATTTGTTCCAGAATCACTGTATTAAAGTTTTACTTAATAATAATATATGTGCTTATTTTTCATCTGGTAGAGCTGCTTATGGTACTTCTGGGTCAGATAAGATGGTGGGTTGGAAACTTTGCAGCACTCATATGCTGTCACATCTCCATATGTCTTCCATAAAATGTTTGAGTTCCGTCAAAATTACTAGGTGCTGTCAGCACCAAGTGGCATAAAAAAAAAATGCCTCTTTCACTTAGTGCTGATCTTGTACCATTGCTCAGTTGGGTACTGGAGGAAGGCAGCTCAAAATTGACTGGTCTGCCTCTCCGTGTGCATCAGCAGCACAGAGGTATTTCACATCTCTAGAGAGTGAAGAATGTCTTCTAGAGCTTACCTACAGTTTTTTTCCAAGCAATTCTTTTATTAAAAGATCTTTCCCCCTGCAGAATCTCTTCCCTTTCAAAAGTTAAAGTCCAGCTGAAATGAGCAAATTAAAATAAAAAGCTACCTGACAATATCTGATTCTGACATGCTGTTGTGGTGGTACCCTGAAATTTTTGGTGCTCATTCTATTCACCCAGAAGACTGTGCTTCAATTTCAACCTGATTGTATGGGTTGTATGTTAAAAAAAAAAGAGAGAATGAGCATGTGCATTGAATTGAGGAGAATGGGGATAAAGATAATTGTCAGCATCAGAGAAGTCCATCTCAAATAACTTAGCCGTTCAAAGGTCATTGCTTTTTCCTATTACTCACTGATGCATATTTAATGTTTCACAGGACTTGCATTCCCAGAGCCCTTATCCGAACCTTGTTGAAAAAGCTTTGCATCTTGCAGACACCACTGCTGCCTGTGGCAGGAATGTGATCCATCCAAGAGAAGACTTACACTTGACAGCAATATCTAGTGATGGTGAAACTTTGAACTTTGCCACCGATTTTAGCATAAAAGGCAGCTTGCAATGAACTGAAGATTTCACAGCGGACATTAGATGACTAATCTTCTAAGTTTCTTCAGAATTTAAATCACAGCATAGTTTTCAGAAATGCTTGTGATTTATCTCTTCCTTTGCATGCCTTTCCACCTCTAGTGTTAGGACACGCAAATACCTTGCAAATCATAGAGGATTATATTTTTCCATAACTCTTATGGGGCAGATATGAGATGGCAGAAATGCTGGCGGTTTTGCAGACTGAACATAAAGAACTTTTCAATTTGAATGATAAGGTGGAGTTGTTTTTCTTATAAAACATAATGAAAGTGACTGTTCATTGACAATTTTTTTTCATTATATTGATTGTGAAAGTAAAGAGTTGGTAAGCATTCCTAATTCCATACCAGACCAAAAAAAATATGTAAAGTTTTACCTAGAGTGTTGTAAAAGAGATTGTTTTGAGTAGTGAAAAAAGTGCATATCCATGCAATTAATTATAAATATTTGGGCTCCCTGTTGTGAAATGGAGCCTTGTCATTTGAAATTAAAAAGATGGAGATCTGTACTATTTGTCAATAATTTTACTGCTTTGAAATGCTTAAGTAATCTCACTGAAGATAAAAATCCATCTAGGATATGTGATGTGAAATACTAGCACAGAATTGGAACATTAATATCCTTATATAAGGCATAAGTCCTGGATCTTGAAGGGTTCTGTTCCATCACCATCCCTGGAGATATTCAAGGTGAGGTTGGACAAGGCTCTGAGCAGTGTGGTCTAGTTGAGGGTGTCCCTGCTCACTGCAGGGGAGCTGGACTAGATGGCCTTTGGAGGCCCCTTCCAGCCCTAAACATTCTATGATCCTTTGAGAAGGATTATGAACTTGAACTGCAGCAAATGTCAGGCAAGGTTACTCAGATGATGATAGAAGTGCAACATCTGTGTTAGAAAACAAATTAGAAAGTGTGGCTTTGTTCAAACTGATGAACAATACAGTAGCTTTTTATAAATAAGTTCAAGTTGGCTGTACACATCAAGAAGGGGAAAAATTAAGCTAATACTGGCATCACATCAAATAGTTGTAAATTGGTTACGGTTTAAACTGGAATTTAAGAGAAATTTGCTAACCACCCAAATAGTGAAGATCTGGAAAGGTCTTCAAAACAAGGCAGAAAATCCAAGTTGTAAAATGGAGCCTGATAAGAAAAATTATTGGAAGGAGGAATTAAGCTAGAGGCATGAAGGCTTGTGTTTCTAAGGAAGTATAAAAAGAAAATATGTCTCCCTTTATTTATAGAATTTGTGTAGCTGTGCATTCCAAGAGGGACTTTCTTTCTCCTTTAAGCAAAATTTAACTCCACACCCCACCTATAATTTTGGTTTTCATTTTCTGCCTCCCACAGAAGCACTGGAGGATACTGGCAGGTTGATTTCTGTTCTCAGCCACAATAGGTCTTTGGGAGCTGTATGGTAAATATGGCCTGATCACAGGATTGAACTCCAGATGAATCCAATGTCAGTTTTGTCAGGTTAGGACAATCATGAATTAGTTGTAGCACAGACAGACAGACACATGCTTGCAACTGGCTGTCATCCTGGCCATACTGGCAAGGATTGTTAGGTGGAGGGAAATTTTACACTAGTAGCAGAGACCATTTTCAAGTATCACTAGAGAATTAAAGTACTTAAAGTTGTATTATAAAGAATATTTGGAATACAAATGGTGTACCCATTGGTCCTTCTCTCTCTTTTTGCTTTTGTTTTTGTGATGTTTTGTTGTGGGTTTTTTTTTTTTTTTTTGCTTGGTTTTGGTTTGGTTTTCCTTGTTTTGTTGTTTCTGTGTTTGTTTTGTGTGTGTGTCTGTGGTTTTGGTTTACAGTACTGACTTTTCCTTTATTTTTCCTTTTAAGACTGATATGACATTGATCATCATCATTGATATCTTTACAGATAATTCTTTAAAGACCTCTTAAAGCTTTTTCACTCCTCCACCTGTTCTGTTTTACTGCTTCAGGGCTCTGAAGCATGCAGTGATTAAGTAACCTGCTGAAGTCCCTTGCATTTTCTGTGGCAGATCTGGAATGCGCTCTGTCTTAGTTTAGACAACTATTATCTGAGACCCGGGACTTATAAGGAGACAAGAAATTTATTAGAACAATATATATGTGTAAACAACAAGAAAAACAAGCTAGGTAACAACAAAATGTAAGCCGTCTCAGACCCCGACGGCTAATCCCCCCCCCNNCGAGAGCTTTTGTCTCTCCAAACCACACCCCTCTTCCGCTTCTGTCCACATGCCCTCAGGCTTGTTTTTTGTCGGCCCGGCCCCACCCCCACAGGCAAAGAGAGAGAAAAAGAAAAAAAAAAGAAAAGTTTTGTTTCTCTCTTAAAGGGAATTGCTACCCCTTGACACGCTCCAAATCTAAGCTCAGGGCCAGTGGTGTAATTGTGGGATTCCTTCATCTATTGCCATCCAGAAAGCATTGGAAGTGCACTAACTTCAAGACCATCTTCCTCATTCAGAGATATCTGGAAAATAAAACCCAACCCTATCTTATTTCCTCTGATAATAACTGTGGAACAAAAGAAGTATTCTGGAGGATCTTTTTAATTTCTCTTGTGTGTACCTGTGTAAGTGCTGTTTAAGTCAGGTTATGTGCTCCTGGCATAAAACATAACAACACCCTTTCATTTACATCTGTGGTTAGAGTGCCGGGGTGCTGAAGGCTTCAGGACAGAGGAGTAAGACAGAAAATGCATCAACACTTTAGGCAGAAGCTAGGTGTAAAAGTGTCTCTTTCTGGAGCTGATCCAGAGCTCCAGGCTGAAAAAGACACAATTACTAATTGGCCACAAATAGTTTAACATCTTCTCCTGGGTAGGTCCTGCTGTGAGATGCTTGACTCTCCAGCTTGACTCCAGCACTGATTCAGTGGGAAATAAACGTCCCACTGCTACTGAGTCACTGCCACTACTTCCTATGGCACCTGATTTCACTTGGAAACAGCACAGCAAAGTGCCTTTGGCCACCAATGAACCAATGTCTGATGGGAGCAGCCAATGTGATTTCAACACTGATTTTAGCACCTCTTTGTTTTCACACTTAGTTTCTCCAGCTCACACTCTTTACTTCCCAGTGTCCTGCAAGAGTTTCCCGCTCACAACTTTCCTTCTCCCGGCAGCACGTTCATGCTCATGCATTGGCAAGACTGCATTGCCAATGCTCTCTAGGTCCATTAGTCCACAGGCACAACTTTGTGGGCAGGGGGAGCTGCTAATCTCCTAGGTACTTGCCACAGGTCAGCAAGCCACAGAGGAGGCAGAAGGCTTCATCACTGCCCTGTAGCTGTAACAGGGCTGATGGCACTTCATGGAGTCCTGTGCTTCTAGGTAATATCTGAAGACATGTCTGGCAGTTCAGAGTGGTGCTTTCCTACAAGGTAAAAACTGTGGATGACCATTTTTTGGTCATTTTCTATTCTGGCATGTAAGCAGCACAAGTTAAAGTTCCACTCTTAAGGTTTTATTTGCCCTTATTAAAATGTTCTTTGGCCAGATTATTTTAAGGGAAAAAAAAAAAAAGCTGGACATGATTCAAAACAGCAACAGAGCAAGAGCTTTTCATTGTCTGCCAGTATGAAAACACAAGCAGCTTTGTGTATTTTGGGGGTTTTCCTCATATCTGTTGACTTTGTCTAACACATTGGTGACATCCTGGAGGGCTGAACCTTTACTTTTGTCTTTCACACTTACGTGTGATTTTTGATTGTGGTGTAATTTTACTCATTCTTACCAATTAATACCTTTGACTTTTTTCCAGTCTTCAAATTAGGAAGTTGTTTCCTCCTGACCATGTCACCTGTATAATTTAAAGTTATATTACAAAGCTAATAAATATAATTCAAAAGATATATAAATTATTATTACCTTCTGTGGATTAGTTATTTCCAGTTACAGCTCAAAACACTACTAACTCTTGCTTTGGCACAACTAAATGAACAAGCATATATACTGTGAATTATACTCCAGTAATATTATTTGTCTTTTTGCTTTTCCTTTGAACTTTATATTAGTATACATGTAACTGTGAACTTTTCCTGTCTCCCCAACTCCTGTTATACTCATGTTTTATATTTATATATTTAGTTTAATGCAAATTTGTTGTAGATTAAGCATTTCAGATTAAGCGTTTCTGAAGTGACAGTAAATTTGCTTCTGTGTTCACTTTTTTTTTTTTATTCACAAGGCAATTTTAGATTGTGAGATTATGTATACTTATACAGGTCTTTCTCTATGTACAACCACAAACCAAATTGCATGTATATAAATTCCTTTGAAAACTGCCAGATTAAATTTATAGACAATCTTCAAGAAGGTTATGCTGGAAAGGTAAGAATTGCCTTGTAGGTGTGATGAAGCACAATTTTATGTAAGCACAGGCAAAAAAAAACCACAGTAACCTCTAGCAGAACTTTTTCAAGTACTTCAATGTTATAGAAACAATCTTATAAGATCACACAAATGTTACTCCAGATGGATGACAATATTAAAAGAATAATATTCTTACTTTCTTATGTTATTCAGAGCAGATGTTTGTTTTGTTTTGTTTGTTTTCTGTAGAAAAGATATTTTCTTCACTCTAAAGTTTCACCTAAGAATAAACTGCTCCTATAATAAAATAGCACAGACATTTCCTCTCCATAACTGAAAGATCATATATGGTGTTTTAATACATCCATAGCAGGAGTATGCAAATAAGGCTACTTGAGCAAAAAGTTGCTCCTTAGTCAGTAAGGTTACTTGAGGAAAAAGTCCTCACACTGAATATTATGTACCATTCAAACAGAGATCTAATAACAGATTTCCCAGGAAAGGAATAGGTGTCAACGTGTCATGTCCTGTTTGGAAACCTGGAGTAATACATTTGGTGGTGGCGATCCAGAGAGATGACTCTCTTCCTTCTGAGTCAGGGCTGAATCAGTAACCCGTAGTTCAGGGCACACACCACTGCTGAAGATGTTATGATGCAGATGAGTTACTAAAACCATGTTTTCCATTCACCTCCTGTGGTCACTGCAGATCATAGAATGCTCTCTGCATCTGCCCAGGCATTCTCCCTGCTATCCTTGCCAAGCCTACCCTTGGGCAGTTCTGCCAGAAGAAATCTCTTTTTCATTAGTTGTTAAGCATTCTTCCTGTCATCAGCAGCCCTGCACTTTTCCCTTTTACTCAGCATCTGCAACAACAATTTTTAGTGCTGCTCAGATTTTACTGGGGCTGATGCAGTGACTCATACACAAAGATCTGATCTTTCCATCTTTCTGAGTCAAAGCTCCTAACTTACTCTTCTGTTTTGTGTCTAACTAGATTTCTGCAGTAATTGTGTACAGGAATTTCTAAGATATTCTTTATGCCCACAGTTCCTCATAAAATTTAATTTTTGAACATTTTTGAGTCTTTTCTCCCTGATGGTCTGAGATATCCCCTTTGTTGTTGCCAGCTATCAATGAAGGTATAGTCTTAGTGTAAAGATGCCTACCTCTGACAGTTGTAGTAGCCCATCTGCCGCTTTGGCCACATGGCAGCCTAGACTACAGAATCAGCTAGCAAGCAAGAGAGGTGTTTTCACTGCTGTTGTTCTTGGTAGGCATGGCTCCTGCAGAGAAATTGATTTTTCTATTCCCAAATTCAACAATTAATGTCTTCATTATATAAACCTAATATTTTTTATTATTTGCATCCCTCCTGAATCCAGAGAGAGCAACACTTGCATTTTCATTGAATCTTTTGTGAGAAGCATAGTGCTTATAATAGCACGTATTGATTTTAACAAAGCCTTATGGTATTCCCCTGCATCTTGAAGCCTGAATTACTTAGAAACATTTCAGAGATCATTTAATTTAATAATCAAAACTGAATTCTTTTTCAGAAAAAAAGAAATAAAACCAAAACAACAACAAAAAAAACTCAAACAAGCAAAACACAAAAACAAGTAAACTAAACCAAAAAAAAAAAAAATCAAAAAATGATCTCAAACTTCTTATCTTCTCATGTGTACTTTTTATACTGGAAACTGCAAGATGGGATCCAGGTATCTGAGGAGAAACATAGTTTGTGACTACTCACAGCCTGAAACCAAATAGATTTTTTTACTAGTTAAAATGGAGCTACCATTGTGTGAGTGGCTGTTAAATTTTTCATTTTGTTATTTAAATAGGAGGATTATAAGAGCAACTAGAGCAACGAGACTGTTTCATGTCATGCATTGTCACTTCAAAACAATCACATTCAAAGACAGAAAAGGAATGGTAATGTGACATGACATGGAAGCAACACTAGGAGGGCAGTTGTCCAGTATCACTAAACCAGTATACTGGCAGATCTAGGAATACAGTATCAAGCTCTGGACTCCCTTGTGATGAGCTTTGTGAAAATATGCTGGTTATGAAGTATATGACATTTACAGTACAGTCATTTAAAATACTGATTTTTAATGACATATTAGCGGAGTAAAAGTCTTCAGAAACTATTTTATGTAAATAAAATGACATTATTTTATGTCTATCAAAAAACATATAATTTTGTTACAGATTCCCACCATGATATCTGAGTTGTTGGCCTTCCCTCTGATTCATACCTTTAGACACTCAATGTTATCACCACCTTCATTATGTTCAAGACAAAACACCTTCTACCACAGGGCTACTCCACCACCTCTCCTTCATGTCCTATCCCTTCTGCAGACTTTATGAACATCTAATACAGCACTGCAGTTGTGTGGATCATCCCACCACGTTTCTGTGATGGACAGAACAGTCAGGTCAGTCAGTCTTCTTTCTGTACAATGCCTTCTAGCTCCTCCTCTTTGTTGCCCATCCTGTGTGCATTGGTGTAGATGTACTTCACATGGGCTGTTAATTCCATCACCTTTCTGAGGGGAAGAAAACCTAATTTCTATATGGTCATGCCCAGGCACTTCTGTGATCTATGACATGACAGTCTGCACTGGGATGTCAGATTTAAGAATCTACGAAGCACACCACCCCACAAACATCACTGAGACATGGTGGGACA
>VYZU01085060.1:7989-26957 GCA_013401355.1 Ceyx cyanopectus
TCAGTGGCACAGGCTCCCCAGGGAGGTGGTTGAGGCCCCATCCCTGCAGCTATTGCAGGGGAGGTTGGCCAAGGCTCTGAGCAGCCTGGGCTAGTTGAGGGTGTCCCTGCTCCCTGCAGGGGGCTGCACTAGATGCCCTTTGGAGCTCCCTTCCAGCCATAAACATTCTATGATTCTCTGAACTACCTGTATGCAGGCTGTTTGCAGGATTAAGCTTTCTCAGTTAAAAACTCATTTAATTATTTATCAGCTTAACTGATATTTGCTGTGCTCACTTATCAATACCCTAATTAAAGCAAGCTATGTTTCAGTAAAAGGAGTGATGGAAATAATTGTTGTTTGTACTTCTGAATTACATTTCCATGGCTAATGATCCAAAGCTGTAACACACTGTACGTTCCATAATCATTTGTAAGTAACTAATCATGATTAAAGAATATCCTAGCACACTGAGCAGTTCCTAAAACACCCTGCTCATGTTCTTTAGGATAAAGGCAGCAATGTGAATCATTCTAAAAATGAACAAATTGAATGCTTTGCCTCTTGAAAACTGTATGGTGCTCACTTGCAAATAGAACAATGAGAGGTATTCTCTTAAGCATCTTACAATTTCTGCCTTACTAGAGTTAATAGAAGATACCTAAAAGCTCTAGAAGAGTGTCATATACTTTAAATGACTTTTAAAAATTCCAGACTTCATTTGGAAAACAGCTACAAATACCAGAGGATTAGTAGCTTTTTAAGGATTCTTTTTCTCTCTTTTTTTCTCTTTTTTTTTTTCTTTTTTTTCTATTCATCTTTTTTGTTTATTTGTATGAAAGCATCTGGAGGAGCTTGCAGTATGATAAGTTTAATCCATAGGAACAGGATAGATTTATTTTTTTTTAACTTTCTTGATTATTTTGTATAAATTAAACCTGAATTCATTAGTAAACATTCAATTCCTCATCTGAGACACTTGGCATGCATGCAACCTGGTTTTGTACTAGAAAATAAGGTGTCTAGTGAGGGGGAGATTTGTTTTACAACAGCTTTGCTCTACTTGATATAAACTGGTATACCAAGGGTCAGGAATGATGGATGCAACCATATCTACTCTTCTGCAGAGCCCAATATTTTTTTTTCTTCTCTTGATTAAAGCATAATTCCAAATGTAGTCATATAAGGATATAATTTGTTAGCTTTTGGAGAAGAAAAACATGCTTAGAAAGCATATAGGGAGCATGTGAGTTTTAGATATAGCTGCTAAGTTCCTAGATTCATTTGAAGCTTCTCCTTTTTTTGAATGAGATGAGTAATTTTTTTTTACCCCAGAGTTAAAATATTTTTGATTCAGCAGCTGTTCTGCCTGTATAATATAACCTTGTCTTTTCTAGCACTAAGATAGTTATCTTCACCACAGTAAGACAAAATAGTTGATAATGATGTTCAAATTAACCATTTCTTTCCGTGGCATGAAGCAGAAATATGACATATTTTTCTTGTTGTTTTGTTATGTCTTCTTTTGTTGGTTTGTTGTTTTTTATTCTAGCAGTATATCCTGTTTGAAGAAACACTAATTTATCCTGATCATGATGAAGGAATAAAAAGAAAACAATCAAACTGTTCTTCATTATGATAAATGTTGGACTTTCTGAGTTCCCTCTGTTACTTTCTCCCAACTGTTAATTAGAAGAGGAAAAAAAAAAAATAGTAGTGATGACATATCACCTAATTAGTTGACATTTGCATTTAGAATAGGAGTTACAATGCCACTCTTCAACCTCACTTGATGATCTTGGCCTCTGGGCTGACTTTAGATCTAATCATTGCCCACTTAAAACAACCATCCATCACTGATGGTGCTGCTGTCTTATTAATGAGGAGCAGACATGAAATAATGCTGCAGATGCTATTGATCTACAGCTGCCCTTCCAAAATGTTGCTGGCTTCATACAGTGCTAATATATTCTTCAGAATTCAGCTGCAGCTTTTTAAAATACCTCTCTTTCTCTCTTTTAGAGGTCACCCTTCATAAAGAATATTTAAATTCCATTCATATATACAAGAAAATATTACATAGGTCATCATTTATCAGTCTTAAAGGATGAAATATGTCACCTATGCAAAACTGTTGGTATATAGGTTCCAAATCAGGAATCTATGTTCTGGTGGAGATGCCCTGGGGATCTTATCTCACCATGGTGAGAACTGACCACACTTTATTTCCTGCTTCCTTTCACTTAAAGCTAAATAGAGGATTTTTTCCTTTTCTATCTTGGAAGCTTGATTTTTAATTCAGTTTGAAACTCCAGGCATACTGTATGAGCTTGAGCACTTCTGTGAGAATGCCACTTAACTCCTCCTTAAGCATTTTCACAGACTGGCAGTAGAATTCTCTGGTTTTGGCTCTAGTTTTCTGCATTCCTGTTTTCTGATTTGGGTTTGCCACCTACCATCCATCTGCTGCCAATGTTGATACATCCAGACTTCATTGGTGTCATGTTTTATGTCATTTAGAGCTCTGAAATTATCTTGATAATTTAATTTTTATCAATTTATGATTTTTTTTTAACTTCCATATTTCATAGAATCCAGGAGACATTCATCTTAGAAAAAGCCTCAGGATATCATCTTTCAGCTTTTCTCAATGGTCAGCTTTTCTGCAATGGTTTTGTTTTATGCATTCTGATCATTTACACAGACATCTCTTAATTGTTTCTCCTGGCTCTCTAGCACAGTTTCTTCCTTTTTTTTTTCCCTTTTTTTTTTTTATTTTTAACTTTGAAAACTTTCAACCTGATTTACTAGTTTTTCTTTTTTCCTGCCAGATATTACCAGTTTCTGTATTTTTTAATTGAACTTAATACACTTTTACTTTGAATTATATTCTTTAAAATCACACCAAAAGAAGAGCAAAGTAATCTGAGCATTTTACTTTGAGAATCTTATGACTGAATCCAAGCCATCTCCAATCATTTTACTGATCTGGCTGTTTCTTTCTAACTTCATTTCAGCTGGTCTTTCTGATTCTCTTGCCAAACTTCAACGTTACCAAAGTGAGCCAAATATTGTAATATATATATAATATATATATATACAAATATATAAACCAAATATTGTTTATCACAAACAGCATGTTGAATTAAAGCTTGTGGCCCCTGTTAGTAATATGTCAAGCTAAGTCAAGAACTACTTTTTCTCTTACAGACAAGTGAGTTTCTGCAAGAAGCTGTCATTACAGAGCATGAAAGCATGTTTTCTATCTGCTCTGATGCAGCACTGAAGAGTCTAATGAGGAACAGAGAAGGATTTAAAAATCTCCTTTGTTTCTCACAGTCACAGTCTGTGATCTCCATTAGCATTTCAGTCTCTCCACCACCTTTGATGGAGCTAATGCCACTGTCTTGCTGTGCTAGCTGCATCAAAATGTGCTACAGAATCCCTGTGGATTCACATGCTGGAGATAACCTCAACTCACATGTTTTTCTTTGATGTAGACTGTTCTGCTATTGAAAGCAAACTGCTTTCCCTTTAGCATGACTGAAAGGAGTTTGAGATATTCTGAAACAACAAAAAAATACTGTTTTGACATATAGGACAAAATTTTGTCACATATTTGACATGTTTTTGCATCCATGCATCAACTTTAGAAATAACTAATCTAAAAAGCTTTAGTGCTCATTACATTAATTTTAACAAAAAGATCTGCTCACCACTGGGCTGCTATGGTCTATGCTTAAGCTGGTAAACTGTTAGAAAGAATGGGTGATAATGAGAGCTAAGAAATCTCTGATTGTTATTGTATCAGCTGATGTGTGTTGTATTATCAGGTAGATTCAAGCAAATGGAATTCTGCAAATTTAATGGAAAATGTACAACATATGGTTAAATACAGGATTCTGTGGAGCCATTTGAAAAAAAATGTTGATATTATTGAAATTATACTGTCCTGGTCTAAAGAATAATCCATATGTATAAGTCAAATTTTTGAATGAAAATGAAAGCATAAATAAAAATATCTCGGTGCTGTCAGTGGGAATAGATCAGCATTAATTTGTCATCCTTTAATTCTAGGCTATAGAAAACATTTGGGAAAGTATATTCTCTATGTGGATGTAGTATAAAAGTTCAGTTAGGTGATAAGTAATAAATGTTATTGAATCATCATACTGTTTTTTTTCAGTACAGGGTGAAAATAGTAAACATCTGCATTTTATTCTGGGCATGGAGTAACTTTTAATTTCTTGATCCAAATATTTCACAGTGTACAACTAGTTTATGTAAGATTCCATTCTGTGCTTTCTTTCCATAGACTGAGTCTGATCCAGAGATTATTTTTCATTAAGTTCTGAGTTAAGTAGATGATAAAGTTTTCTCCTCATCAGCTTAAAGAAGATAAAAGCATAAACCATCCAGTAGAATATTCCTATGGTTTTCATTCTGCTGGCAACTACTAAAGCATTCCATCAATTTTTCCATCAAAAGTATTCTCCTACTCTTGTATCTTTTTGCAAAAAAAATGAAATTACTTCTATTAAAAAATACATAACCATTAATTAATTCTAAGTATTTTAAATAGAAATCAAGTTAATAGTAATGAATGGTAAAATTATGAAAACTCCTTATGCAGTTTGCTATTTGAATGATCAAATTAGAGATTTATTATAAAAAATCCACTTTGTGCCACTTACAAGTCCTGCTGCTGCAAGCTATCTGAAAATCATGGAGAAAATTGGATGCCTGAAATCAGGAACAGCCATCATTGGTGTTTTTGCATGGCTTTGTGCCTCCAGCTATAGGTAGAGATAATGGCATCTTTGCTGTAGAAGAAACAAACACTGTTTTAGTCTCTTTTGGATTTAGCAATAAATCTTTCTCAGCAGATTAAAACTGAAACAGATACAAGCAAGGTTCACTGGCTTTAAGTTAGCATTGACTCCTGGGATCAATTTGTGGGGAGTGCTAATTAGCCTGGGTATTTTTTTTTTTGGCAGGACCTATTGTTTGTGATTTTCAAACAACAGAAATCTGAAACATTTGAAAGGAAAGATGAGGAGGGAGCTTTTTCCCAAGATTCAGGAAATTACAGGAATCCACCTCCTATTTGTTTGTAAAAAATGCAACAGTTGAATAATGTTGACAAATGTTGTGGTTGATAAATGAACACAATTCCTGTCTCACCCTCTCTCCCATGCCAAAAGCTTGCCTGTGCCACACACAGGCTCTGTTTGCATGTGCAAATGATTGAGAAGGAATTTGGAAAAGATGTTTGCATGAAAAAATCCCATGCCACTTCCAGCACAATGGATGCCAAGTGGAATTTGGATTTTTGGCAGGTGATTGCCCCAGAAGAGGGGCAATCTGTCCTGAAGCATTTGAAAGACAAATCTTTGTTTTGCTCAAATCAATTAATATTAGGGCTGGTTTTGCATAGGGCTAAGCATCCAGAAATGGGTGAACTGCAAGCTTTTCCTAAAGATTGAGAATAAGATGAGCAAAATCACTTCCATGAAGATTTGAAAGAGTGAAGTAATATTTAATGCCAATGTTTCATATAAATCTTACTTGCTTTCCTCAATGAAAAGCTTAGGATGTATTTAAAGAGCAGGCTCAGTTCCTTATCTCACTGTTTACATTTCAAGTCTTCTGTCAACAAGTAGTATACTTTTTTATTCCCAAAGGTGTTAACTGGCCAGCTGTCTTACTCTTTAATTTTGTAGTAAAGTGTAAGATGTAAGAGAAGTTGGGAGAAAATAAGATATTCTGAAAAACTTGGGTTTTGCCTGATGTGTTCAGCTCTGATATTCTTCAATCAGTGCCTTTGATTGCTTAACATTAACCCACCTGAGCTTGATAATACCTTCAAATAGTAATTAAGGCAGCACAGTATGAGAGGACTCTGATCATTCAGCCACAGGAAGACTAAAAGCTTATTTTAACATCCAAAAAAATCCACCTTATGTGTACTGACAAAGCTAAAGCAATCAAGGAAGATCATTCTAGCACCAGTGTTACTGGAGAAGAGTCAACCTTCAGTTAACAACCTTCCTCCTGGCATCTTTAACTAGTTCAGCTGAAGAACTAGAGGTGTCTGGTTTGTCTTTTCTTCAGCCTCTAGGCAGTCATCTGCTTTTGCAGGCTAAGCAGAATAGCCACACTAGTTGTTTTTGGAAGCTGGTTCAGTCCAGTTACTGCTTTAAAGTCATGTTGTGCCTTGGGGGGCAAGTTGTCCTTAACTTTTGTGAGCATGACTAGATAATTTTACAGTCCAGCAGATCTTGAGGATCATCATGTGAAAAGGATATGCTGTGAACTTCATCCTTTGCCATTTTCCTTTGAAAACTCTTTTTGTGTTTTCTTCAAACCAGCAGCTGCAGAACAAAGTCAGCAGCTCACAGTTCTGTTTCTTAAAGGGTGTTATTTTATCCAACTTCTTCTTAAAAACACTATTCAGAGGATACAGACAGTTTCAATCTTTTCCCTTTTATCATGCAAAACTAATGAAAAACTCAAACCTTCTCATCAGCATTTGCTGCTGGTAGGGAATCTCTTACAAATATTGTTCAGCCTGTGCTTAGTCTTTTCTCTCCAGAGCTGCTTCTATTTCCATTGATATTCTAGAAGGAAGAACAAATAATCTTCCTGATTCCAGGCAAGATCAATACCTGCTGAGATGCTCTGGGCAAACATTGCCACACTGCTGCAGGAGACTGTGGGGATGGTGCTTGGCATGTCTGGGCTCACTTACTCCAATGTTAAATGTCATCAGCTTTTCTGATTTGCTTAAAGGTTGTGTGTTAAGTTAATATGGTTATTAACTGACCCAAGGCCAAAAGTAAAGACTGAAATAGCAAGAACTTGCTCAACCCAATTTTTTTCTTGACTATGATAGTTGCTGACAGAAGTAGTGAGTGTAGCTGGTGCTAAAATACCCCTTTTTAAAATCATACTTTTAAAACCTTTTTTTTTTAATATCTAGTTCCAACTTGAAATTGCAGTTATTGTAATGTTTTAAATGACATACTATCAAATATAAAAACAGTTCAGTGAAATCTGCAAAGTGTTCTCTCCAGGAGTGGCTACGTGTTCAGTCAGAGAGTAAAATAAAATACTAAAGCCACATCATGAGTTTTAGTAAAAAAATTGAGAAAGTTTACATGTCTGTCATACCTTTTTTTCTTTCCCCTTGCTTCAAGTGGAGGGATGGAAAGCAATTTAATGACACCTACATATGCTAATATGCATCCTTGAAATATTTTCAAATACTTCTAACCATTACTTCCTCCAAATATACACTGCATACAAAAAGAATGTTAATCTTTGGAGAGAACATCTTATGGCTGTTTAATTACAGGAATGGTTTTGAGGTTTAATTGTAAATAACTTTTAGCAGGGAATTCAGAGAAGCAGATGAATTGCTAATAAATTTATGACTTGCTGGCAGCACTGCTCTTCAGTCAGAGCACTTTTTTCTGACTTAAGAATTGGAAATGCCTGTTTGCCTCCTTATTTTTTAGTCACTGTAGTTTTATGGCTTGTCCAGTAAGAGAAACAGTCTTACAGTAAACAGAAAGGAATTGAATTAGTCTGCCTGATTATTTAACTTACAATATAAAAGCAGCTTCTTAAATCAGATTTCTTTGCTCTTGAAGCCTCCTGTTTGGCTTACATAACATCAACTTCTTATCCTGCTATACAAAAGAAGGTTTTTCTTACTACATGACTGTATCAATCTCCAAGTAGGTTGTATCACAGGTTTTGTGGAGGAAGGAACCAGCAGAATATGCTGGATTTTAACATGTTCCTCTCTGCTGAAAAATAACTTCTTGGGAATGCATCACTGGTGTAACTGCTGGTGTTACAACTGATACAACTTTTGGCTCCATCTTTTTGATAAGCATCATTTAAAACATTTAATTAAGTATCACTTAACACTGGCTGAAACAAACAGCTTTCCATTTGCTGTTGAATTAACAATAAAAAGCAAAAAGAATATTCTTTATGTACTCAAGGCCTAGGAGTGTGGTATAGAGTGAAGGCATCACTCTAAGTCATTTAAGGATATTGGAATTAAAAGATACACTCAAAATTTACAAGGCCAGGAATGAATCTTCTGTTAGCACTTTATGCTACATTAAGGATGTAATTATTGATTCACCATGCAAGGTTTATTAGGCTGTTCTACCCCACCCCCTGCTTTCTCCCAGATGGTATTGCAAATCACCTCTCAACGGTCACCTGCTTGAAAAGGAGAGTTTCATATGCAAAGTGCTGTTCCTTGTTTAGATGTGGTAGCTTGCAAGATGTAAAATGAGGCAGCTATTTAAATTTGTTGTTGCAGCTCTTGGGCTGGGTACACAAGATTAAATAAGAAGAAAATTAGGAAGCAGATGCTTGTGGCTTAACAGAGGAATTGTGCTAAAAGATACTTTTCATTACTGGTGGCTATGAGTAATTTTACTAAGGCAGCTGTTTCCTTAATCAGAAAAAAAACAAACTTCTAGGATGACATCCAGATGTTTTCTGTGTCACTTCACAATATAATGATTTTCCATTGTATATGCTATCTTTTTAATTCCATTTGTATTTACTTAGATCAAATACATCTTCAGAGACATATATCTTCTTCTGTAACTGTAGAAGACCAGAATGTGCTAAATCAGTGACTTATTTTGTGCCTTTAAGTATGAGCCTGTGACTTGTTTCTAGGGCTCTCCAGTGTCTCTCAGGAGCATTCAAG
This sequence comes from Ceyx cyanopectus, assembly GCA_013401355.1. Taxonomy (NCBI): domain Eukaryota; kingdom Metazoa; phylum Chordata; class Aves; order Coraciiformes; family Alcedinidae; genus Ceyx; species Ceyx cyanopectus. The sequence continues at coordinate 16,712 of VYZU01085060.1, forward strand.
CATTTGAATATTGGACTTCTGCAGGTTTGAGTGGCATTTGTTCTGCTGTGGGTGGAGGGGCCTTTGAAGGAGTTTTCCAGTGACAGCATCTGTTAATTTTTCAGTTGTGCAGTTTTATTGGTGCCTCTTAGAGTGCAGCACATACCATAGTTTTAATCCAGATACAGTGGGTTAATAACCTGTTTCAGTTATGTGGAGATTTGGTAAAAGCAGAGATTTAAAACTACCACTAGTTGTTAGGTGTTGTGGTTTCAGTCTTCCATCATGGGCTGCTGGCAGTTTTAATGCCTGCTAACTTGCCCTTGCTAGAAATGCATGCTGTATTTGCATGGAGCCCTGAGTTTCCAGCCTTTCTGTTGGTGACAAGGATGCAAGACTGATACTGAGCTGTTTCATATTGTGTCTATTTTGGGGTGGTGTGGGGTTTCAGAATCTTGCAGATTTGATCACTGTTTTTGTAGGCTGTGATCTCTGGTACCTGTGGTCTGGGCCCTGGGAGCTGTCAACAAGCACAGAGCTGATCTGCACATATGCAGCAAATCCAACTCATTACTCACTGGGCATGCTGAGGATCTTAGGACAAATTAAGGCCCCCTGAGTTTGGGGTGAGGAATTCTCAAATGCTTTTATGCCTAACAAATTCCTTTTATTGCAAGCAACTGTTAAAGTTTGTTTACTGTATTCATCACCACCTTTTCTGGAATTATTACAACTGAGATATCATTACAGGGTTAGTTCATTAACTTTCCAGGTACTAATGGGTTGTAGATAAGCTTTTAATCATGCAAGTATAAAAAAAAATGCTTTCTTAACATTAGTAGATAAACTAGAAGTTATTTTTTCTCTTGTGGTCTGAAAGTTCTTCCTGTTAAATAGTTCTTGGAGTTTATGTCTGCGTAAGCCATCTTAAATTCACGTGAATAGCACAAAAGGAAATAGCTAAATATAACTGGAACAGAGTCTTCCAGTTTGTATCATTTATTAACCTTCCTAAATGAAGGTTTTCAAACACATCTGCTTAGAAATCCTTTAGTTATAAAACAACTGAAATAATTACAAATGTTAGCTACTGCTGATAACTTGAGGGGGTTTGTGCTTGTTCCTAAGTACATTTGGATTAAATCTGGAAATCCCTCACTAATCCAGTTACTTCCGTTTGATTGAGTTCTCTACAGTCTTTTCTACTGCTGGGTACTCTTCATGGTACTGTGTGACTTCTTTGGTATAATAATCAGCTAAAAAAAGAAAATTTCCTTACTATAAGTGAAAAAAATCAACAAAAAAAATAGATAATTAAATAAACTAAGTTGTTTTTTTTTTAACTTTATTTTTTTCCCCCAAAAAAATGTAATTTTTGTAATTTGCATATTTTAAAAGATTTCTTCTATGAACTGCTAGAGTATTCTGGAAAGGGCAGTACAAAACTAAAAGCTTACCACTGTTTGTTACTCCCTCAAGTCATGAAAAAGGCACATACAGCTCTAGCAGTTTGCAGGTGAGAGAGGGTTGTTGTTCTGATACCACAAGCTGCCTGAATCTCTCCAGTAAAGTTATTTGTATACTTCTACAATCACCATTTTCAGAAGCTGGAAACTTATGTTCACATTCTGAATCACCAAGTCTTCTTGGGTGCCAAGAGCTTTGACAAGGTTTGAGCTCTCTGATGCCTGCTGCTATCACAGATGTGTCCAATACAAGCTTCACATTCCTGTGCTGAACATCTCCTTATAAATACCCCCCTGTGGCTGTTCAGCCTGAAATTGGGATGCAAAGTCCCCTGTTACTGCAGATTCTATATTTTACACTGAAAACACTTCCAACCCAGCACATTAAGACAGCTGATGCTGAGCAGGGTTGTGGCAGTGACTGAAAATTGTCATTATTTTTAAATGAAACACTCTTCCTACTTTCTATAGCTGTGATATGGTTTGTGTGTGAGGGAGAGTTTTGCACAAAAACTAGCAGTGCTTTGAGAATTTAAATGAGACGGGAGCATCTGAGATTGTTTACCAGAGTTGGTTTTTGTGTGTTTGGTGTTTTGTTGTGTTTTGTTTTTAAATTAGTGATTTTCTTGGGGTTTCTCACATCTCCCTGCACTGTGTTTTGTAACAGCTTAACTTGTGCCCCCTCTGCCAGCATCCTGATCAGACAGAAACACAACCAGATGCATTTTGCTCATCTCCAAAGAGAGAGTGACTCAAATTATCAATAAAATAAAACACTGCTTTGTCCAGTCAACAGTGTTACGTGAAAATGTGGCAAACCATGCTATCTATGTAAAGGAGCTAAAGCAAGCTTTTCGCCCCTCAGAGTGGAGCATCTCCCTGCTGAGGAGAGGCTGAGAGAGCTGGGGCTCTGTAGCCTGGAGAAGAGGAAACTGAGGGGGGAGCTCAGCAGTGTCTGTCAATATGTTAAGGGTGAGTGTAGGGAGGATGGAGACAGACTCTGCTCAGTGCCATCCAGGGACAGGACAAGATGCAATAGGAGTCAGTTGGAGCACAAGAGGTTGAGGAGAAACACAAGGAAAAACTTGTTCCCAGTGAGGGTGGCAGAGCCTGGCAGGGGCTGCCCAGGGAGGTTGTGGAGTCTCCTGCTCTGGAGACACTGAAGACCTGCCTGGATCTGTTCCTGGGTGACTTAGTGTAGGTGATGCTGCTCAGGGAGGGGGGTTGGACTAGATGATCTTCTAGGTCCCTTCCAACCCCTAACATTATGGGATTCTGTGATTGTGTAAAATGGCGCCCCCTTTCCACAAAATGGCGGCCCCTTCCCATAAAATGGTGAACCCACGCAAAAAATGGTATCATCGCCCACAAAATGGCGGTCCCCTTCCCACAGAATGGCGGCCCTGTCCACAAAATTGTTACCCCCTGTCTTCCGTGTCCCAGTAGGAATCCATGAGGCTAGGTGCAGCCCTAGGCTGGAGCTGGGCTCATGTACTGATGTGGTGGTTAAATATGCTATGCTCAGCTCCAGCAGGGCTGGTGCAGGGCAAGCAAATTGGGTCTGGACCTAGACAGTTTCCCAAGAGAAACACTCAAAGTGTGCTCTGTACACTTCTGGATCTAGATGTACAGCAAATATAGCTGTGGAAGTTCTGAATAAAGTCCATTTGGCTCCTTTTTGCATGTTACCACTCTGATATGATTCTTTGCAGTGCCTCTTTCCAGTGAAGTCATTAACTGTCTCCTCACCTTGTAGCACAGATAATTCATAACTGACTTGGCTCAGCCAGAAATAAGTGAGGACTGACTGAAATTAAACTCAAAACCACCTACTAGTGTCAAAATGACACTAATTGTAAAACCAATAATAGCAAGAATTAATGCCAGCAGCAGAGTAACTTAATCAGGTGTCATGAACACTGAAAATATGTTCTAGAAAGTGGTTTAAAATAATATGACACTGAAGTGGTCTCCAGTGGCACTTGGTACTGGAGATAGTAATTCAGCTTTATCTCTATCAATTTTTCTTATCTTTTGGGGTGGAGCACCACAGTTTTTACATCATTTGTAATGTATCATGGTAAAAATACAACAGATGCCAACATAGCAAAAATCCTGGGTTGTCTTTCAGGGAAGAAGGCATTGGAACAAACTCTGCTAAGAGAGTTCTGTTTTGTTAGCAGATCACTTTAAACCTAAATCAACATTTGTTACACTGAAAAGATTTCTATTCAGTGTTCTGAAGAGCAGCAAAGTGGCCTGTCCCTGTTCATTTTTCTGCTCTCGTTTCCTGCCTTTGCACTGAAATATTCATTCCTTACCCTACTGGGAAAGGCAGTCAGGTACAGGAAAGAAAGCAATAAATCTTACTTAGTGGCTTGTCAGTTTTTATCTGTAAATATAAAACAAAAATGAAAAATGCTTAATTTGAGAGAATTAGAAATGTGGAGAAAACGTCTTTGTCAAACAAACAAAAAAAAAAAAGGATTTTTTTTACTCTGGTATTAAAATTTAACTTTTTGTTTCACTTGTATGGAGGAATTTTAAGGTTGAATTCTGCCCGTTCTTTATCCTATTGTACCATGTTATGCTATTTTTTAATTAGAAGTGCTTTGTACACAGTTCTGAGATACTTTGTTTCCTGTGTTTTCTTCCTGATTAGTAAAAACAATTAAATCTATTAGGAGCTAACATAACATTTTCAAAGTGGTTTGTCTTTCCAGCCAGAGGAAATATTTTTGTTTATCCAGATGAGGTAACATTCTTGCATTATAATGAAAACCAGTGCTCAGCAAATGACAGCTCTGCTTTTAGCCCTGAGATTGCATCTTTGCAGGCAGCTCCTCATTTCTCTGTGGGAACACTATTTTCCCTAATAAGTTTAATAATGAGCAAAAGAGTCTCAAAAATCTGACTGTGGGTTGGGTCTTCTAACTTCACAACACAGATATTTGGAAAACTTGGTTCGTTAAATTAATAATTTCGTTGTCATCCAGCATCTGTCTCTGTGTCCTAATTCCCATCCAAAACCTCTGTATTTGCCTTGGTGACACAAAATAAGCAGAACCAAAACATCCCCATAGCCAAACTGCTTTTCTAAGCAAGAATGCCTCACTTCATTAAGGTCACATTTGAGAGAAACAAGGAAATTTTTATTAGAAAGGCAATTACTGTAGCAAAACTGCTGATTGAAGGACTGTATATGTAAATGTGAATACTTTCCTTATTTTTCCTTAGTAATGCTATCAGTCCTTTTAGAATGAAAGATGCAGATTACAGTTCCCAAAGAAGGCTTGGAGTAATGGTGATGTTTGGGAGTGACTTTTGTGTTTGTAGCTCAGAGGATGACAAAAATGCTGCTTTACTAAGAATTGAACTTACTTTAGCTAACAATTCACAGCCTATTAATATAAAGAGATCTCACCAGAAAGTGTAGTACCTCTATTTAATTATGAGTAGGACTGCAGAGTGTGTGCACTTAATTCCATGAAGGAGAGCATCTTAAAACAGGACCTTCACAGAGTGGGAATCATTAGCATACAAGTTTGTTAGAGACTTTACAGAAAATTTTTAATAAATACTTGGTGTTTAAAAAGAAGGATTATTTCACATCCAAAATCCCTCTTCCAGCAAAAATTAGGTTAGAGAAATGGTTGATAAAACATTTCACATCCTACCTAACTTTATAGTTCTACACGGCAATCATATATTTCTGACTGGTTGCAATTGCCTTTTTTCTTTCCAAAATCACAGTGCTTCACTTTCATTTTCTTTGTTGTTTAGTTATCCAAAATAACTATGATACTGTAAATAAGCACAGCTCTGATAACTTATATGTATACAGACACCATATAACTATGATTCCATATCCCATTCCACTAGATACTATAATCATGTTGTTAAAGTATCTAGCTGAGATAAAGACCAGTGTCATATTTAGCAGTCTGATTCTTTTTCAAGGTAGCCACAATACTTTTTTCTTTATCCTCAATTTAAAAGTAGGGCTTGATGACAATGTGAGTTATTTATTGAATCACCTGGTGAAGGGACAGCTGCTAGATCATGGAAATAACTGCACACTCCCTCTTTCTTATATTCATTTTAGATATGCTAGAGCAGTGGAGTGAGTCTTGGGAGTGGTTTGTAGACTTGTTGGTAACTATTTAAAGCATGAGAAATAATGTGATCTGAAGGGTGGGTGCAGGCATGGGGCTGTGACAGCTTCTGAGAGGTCTTATCCAGTTGGAGCACTTGGTGTAAGTAACTAAATCAATTCCTGCTGGCTGAGCATCCCTGAGGGAAGGCCAGGGAAAAATCTGGAGACTCTTGAGATAACCACTGGGAAATTTTGCTGCAGATTACCCTTTAAAATATTTATTTCTGTCCAGTATTAGAAATTTCCACAGAAGAAAAATAGGGTGAACATTGGGCAACAATAGGGCAACAATTACAACACCTACTTTTCCTATTACTGTTTTTTAACTATTAAAGTTTCAAATTGAAAAGGAAAGTGGTTCTTTTATTATACTTCACCCTTTCACCCTTCCTGAGTATAATTCTGTTGCATGAAGTTGCTTTTATTGTGCTCAGTCATTCATATGTTGTTGTATTCTTGTCCTTCTTGCCTGTACTGTTCTACTTAATAGGTAGTGATTTAGCAGAGAGTTGTTCAGCCATGCTAACTTATCCCTAGACATAAAATTGGATAATTTTCATACTTGATTTTTTTTTTATCCTTTGGAAGGGGAAGGAAAAGCACTTGCATACATTAGGAATGATGTCTTGACATTCTCTTGTAAACAAGAACTACATCTTCATCTCAAGACTTTTTCCAAAATTGCATGATGGTTTAAAGATATTTTTTTTCCTAGTTGCCTACTAGGAAAATTATTTACTATATTGGAAGAGATACATTTTGGATTTAAAAAAAGAATGCCCAGCTTCACTGTGTCTTTTATGTTGATTTTCAGAGCACTGTCTATATCAGGACTAAATGACATTTTTCCTTGTGTAACCATATGTGGAACAATATTTCCTTACTGCTTTGTGTTTATTTCTTGATAGCCATTATTTTTGACATTTTCATGAAGTTATTGTGAAAGAAATTGGGTTGTTGATTTAAAAAAGAAATACTCTAGAACTGCAAAAATACGTGTCTTGGTAGAAATATTTGAAAGAAAGCACTACTGCTGTACAGAAAATCTTTAATTAAGATATTAAAATGTTACACTTTCATCCAGAAGCAATTAACTGTAACAGACAAACTCTTTCTGAGCTTGCATGTAATCTTTTTAATGATGAAAGATTAATACACCCTGTAAGGTGCAGCAGTTACTGAGCCTTTCCACCACTGCTCTGGTTAAATATGGATGTGCTTTTCTGAAAGGGAGTTCCCCTCTTGTCCTCAAATACACATCTAGAAAGAGTACAGATGGCACCTTTAAATAAAACATCCACTCCCTTTCCATACAGCAAAGAGTTTATGCTGCACAGCAGATAGTTTGGAGTCCTTGTGTGCCCACTGCTTGGGAGTAATGGCTCTTCTGTTCATATTTCAGCATTTCAGAGCAGAGATGTTAAGCTGAGCTGAGTTGATTGCACCACCTTTTGCAAAGCTGAGTCCTCTCCTGTGCTGCAAGAAGAATAGGTTTGGGTTCAACAGCCCAAGGAGATAAAAAGTGGTAGTTAGCATAAGAAGAAAGCTTGTGTGCTTCTGTGGGGGGCTCACTGCCCTTGTGCCCCTCAAGGAAATCTAAGAAATAATGTTCTGCCTCAGCTGTTTCTGAGTGTCCCTCAAGGTTTTAACCTGTGCTGCATAAAGACCACAAATCTGTAACATTCCCAGCAGAATCCACACAACTGGCAAACCTGGAAGTCAGAAATAACATGGATTATGAAGGGATTTCCAAGTAAATTGTTTTCCCTGCTGCCTTTCTTCCAGGACACACATTAAATCCACTCAAAAAAGTTTTCTAACTCCAGACATAATTTGGCTTCACGTTACTAAACCTCCCTCAAATATCTTGCACTGTAAGTCTAAATCTTGGATTGTTTTCAGAGTAATCTTGAGATCTGTGTCATATGAAGAGTGTGGGTAGTCTGATCTTATTTATGTTAACATGATTTTCCTAAAATTTTATATTCTTTCAAAAATAGCACCTATTTTTCAATAGTAAAAACCTTTCCTCAAAGTGACTTTTAGAAATTGGAATTTTATAAACTGTATTTTTTCTGGGAAGAAATGTCTTCATTGCCTTGTTTTGACAAATTAATTTCTTTATTTATATACCCACATAAGCATATGCATTTTTTTTCCTTCTCCAAAAATTTGCTGTACCTGTACTTGACTGTATTACAAGATATATCAAATGGACAAGTTGATTTCTAATACATAAATATTTTTTTTTTCTAATAAATGTACCTTAGGGGGAACAAATGAATCAAAGGGAGCCATTATTAGAAAAAGAGAACAGTGAAGGTGACTTTACTATTTTGGCTCCTCCACCTGGGATAATCCCTCTTAGTGTTGTGCAGGATCCCAGTGTAATTCCAAGCAAATAGGCCTTGAACATCCACATATTGAAATCACTAAATAGGTTTCTATATTTAAGTTGGAACAATATTGCTTCTAATTAAAAAGTCTCTTACTAGAGCACTCGGTGCTCAAAAAGTCAGGTTAATGTAACCTGAGTTGAGCTGGCAGTTGAAGAAGAGCAAAATCCTCTTTGTTCTAGCTTTGTAGCTATTACTTTGGACATAAAAGTTCCTAATGTTAAATTGTTTTCATTCTTGTGGGCACATGTTAAGCATTTGGGTCTTTCTGCTTCTTGTTTTTAGATGAAAGCTGAAACTCCTTAGAGGCTAAACATCAATTAAGTCTCTGTTATCTGTAGGGGTATATACCTTTTTTTATATAATTATTATTAATTGTGGCATTGATACCATCTGGGTATAAGCCAACAGAGTCTGGAAAAGAGGTAGTGCTGCAAAAATACATATTTTTTTCCAGCCAGGTTTCCTATGACATGTTAAACCACCATTAGTAAAGCTCACAGAGAACCAAGGCAGCATCTCTGCAGCAGCATCCCCACCACTCTGGGAGGAGCTGTCACTGCAAGACAGCCTGGATCCAGCAGCATGCCCAGCTCTTGCTCCTCTTCCCTGACCCCAGAGTGTGTGGCAGGGAGTGGTCTGGTCAAAGAGGAGCAGGACTGGCTGTGCTGGTGATTCTGGCTTGATGCTGGTCATGCCTGATGCAGGTCATCTGGGCAGCATCACTGAGTGCTGTCCTGTAATAGAAAATGGGTTCTGCTTCTTAATTTCTTTGTTGTCACTCTGAAATTTAAACAGGGATGCTGCTCTGTGCTGAGATGACTTGTGCCACGTGCTCAATGAGGATATTATCTAAATTAATTTGTGGGAGCAACACTGCATTTTCCAACACTGTTTCTTCTTAACTTCCAGATTTTCAGAAAGAAGGCAGTAGAGCTTGGAGAGAAATTGCTGCCTGCTTTCAACACTCCCACGGGGATACCTTGGGCATTGCTTAATATTAAGAGGTAAACCAACATCTTTTTGGTAATTGAAGCATATAAAAATATTAATTGAAACCATGTTCACCACAGAACTCTTACAATTGCTGCACAATTTTTATCTTTACAGATAGCTAAAAGTTGACATAATCCTTGTGAGATCCCTCTAAGATTCTTGGTTCTACAGTGTGCATTAGGAAATTCAAGTAGCTATACATGGAATATACAAGGATGCACATAGAAATACACTTATTCACCTCAGAATAAAGTGAATAAGCTAGCTTTTTTTTGACACTTAGCTTACAATTTTTACTGAAGTCCTCTATTGCTTTCAGTGTTATAAGTAGTGTAAGAGAAAAGGGATGTGTGATACTTATATATATAATAATACTATTATTATAGTATATTATGCTAACTAAGTTAGTATATTATACTTACTGATATATCAGTTATTTTGTCAAATAGTTCAATTTATGTGGTAGGTGTTTATTATTTTCTTCCTGGCTTCTCACAACTGCTGTGGTGCATTACAGATGTCAGCCACAGACACTGTAACGTGGTAGGTAATGCAGGAGGGATTCATTTCTTATCTGGCACCAAAGTTAAGAGCACCTCTGCTGAGATAACTGCTGCTGTCATGACAGAAAAAGTTACATTAAATGCTGGGTTTTTAGTTATTCATTCTGAATCCTGGCACATCTGCTTTCATTTGACCTTCAATACATGACTTTTCCATAATACTGTGCATAAACAAATAACATTGTCATCCAGGCTTAGGCTATGCTAAGCCACTGAAGCCTGCATATATTATATCTCTAATACGCCTCATTTCTGATTAGTATTTTATTTGATTTCATTTTGATTTATGCTTCAAATTGGAGAACACTCACAATAGATTGTGAGTGTCAGTGGTTATTTTTAAATTACTATTTTTGGTTTCACAGATGAGCTGGATATTTGTTTCACTATGCAAATGTTCTTCACAAAATAGTTTTGTTTTCTATACTCATCCTGTATCATCAAAGTCAACTTTCTCCTAGCATGGCTCTGTATAAACACATAGAGATGTGCTTTGTTCTGAATGTGCCTTTACATGCCAGAGGCATCTACCTGAAGTCTTCTTCTTTTCCTCTTCTCCAGTGTTTTTCTTCATTCTGCTTAATCACCATGGTCCACTTACTGTCTTCTTTGTGGAACCTTTTTTTCCACTTCAATCAAATATATTTAAAAGCTCTCTGTGCTGTACTTTAACCATAGGTAACAAGAAAG
>VYZU01085063.1:1235-12859 GCA_013401355.1 Ceyx cyanopectus
AATTGCTCTCTCACATAGAGAGCAACTCCACCACCTCGTCTTGTCAGCCTATCCTTCCTAAAAAGGACATAGCCATCCATGACAGTGTTCCAGTCATGAGAGCTGTCCCACCATGTCTCAGTGATTGCAATGAGATCATGGTCCTGAGATCTCACACAGATCTCTAGTTCATCCTGTTTGTTCCCCATGCTGCGTGCATTTGTGTACAGGCATTTGAGCCAGTTTGCAGTGCTCGAGAACCTCCTGACCGGTACCAACCCTGAGGTAGTAATGCGGATGGCACAACACTTCTCAATAGTCTCTAGCCCACTTTCCAAGGGACCGGCCTTTTCCCCCTTCCCCCTCGTACCTAGTTTAAAGCTCTATCTATGAGCCCAGCCAATTTATAAGACAAAGTCCTCCTTCCCCTTTGTGAGAGATCTACTCTGCCTGATGCCAGCAGACTAGGTGCCCTGTAAACCTCCCTATGGCCAAAAAATCCAAAATTCCAGCGGTGACACCAGCCTCTCAGCCATGTGTTTATGTTGTTTATTTTCCACCCCCTATCTGTGTTGCTGAATGTTGCACATTCATCTCCAACGAATGCTGTAGAGTTTAAATGAGTGCTTATACAGCATTTCACAGTTCTTCCCATACCAGCCTTGAGATGTGATGCCCCACACTAGACTGAAAGAACATTCCTCATCATACCATATCGCTATTTGATTTAATAATTATTGCCTGCAAAATATTCCAAGTGTTTCCAAGCACGTTTTCTCTAATGCCTTTTATTTAGTCTCATAGGTATCAAACATGCATTAAATAGCAAGCTGTTAAAAATTATCGGAAACAAGAAAATTAACATTACTACATCATAGAGAGAGGATCTTTCATTATGGGCAAGCTTCAATTAAAACGTGAAGGCATCACATCTAAATGACATTTAACCTATGTAGGTTTCAATCCCACAGAGACTATTAGGTTATTTATTTAGACCTCAGCATTTACACTTAAGCAAGAACCACCAAAAAGACTGCATGAGTATGATGCTAACATCTCTTAACAGCAAGACATTTATTGATATCTCCAGCCTCCATTAAAACATCACAGAGGAAGGTACAGCTGAAAATGTCAACTAGAGATTAAACACAGTNATACAAACAACAACAAAAAGAAAAATTAAACAAAGGAACCCAGAAGAACAACAGAAAACAATTACTTAAATAGTCTGCAAGGCTAACATACACCTCTCTCTATAAAAAGACCTTCCAAAGAATAACTGTGTAATGTCTATTGGGAAAACCTACATTTTACCAGAGAGGAAAAAGTAATGCAAGACTAAATTGGCAAATGTCACTGTTACTGCAAAAGTTTAACTTCAGAATTGTGCGAAGAAAAATATTTACAGCTTGTTTGCAATGAATATCTCCCACATGATTACTTAGCACACAGTAAAAATAATTAATTTATTCTAAAACTTGTATTGATTCCAGATAATCTGCTTTATGCTTTTGCCTCATAAAATACTGATAATATGTGCAAATAAATTCCCTTTATAGTATTTTACTACCATCCAAATCCAAAGAGGTATCCCCAGTTTCTACACAGAAAAGCAAATGGCTTCAGAATATAGCAATTTATATTCAGTTTAGTATACAGTAATAGATTTTCTTTTAATCAATATGCATTTATTTGAGTAACACAGTAGAAAAACATTTTTGTTACAAACGTAATTAAAAAATTAGAGCAATAGGGATAAACTTTTGAGGCAGGTGGTGGATGGGCCAACTAGTGTTGATGCACATCTGGATCTGCTGTTCACAAAGAAGACATGGGGATGTGATGCTCAATAGCTGCCTTGTCATTTAGAGACTAAGGGGAGTGAGGAAGAACAGAGCACATATCCTGCACTTTGGAAGAGCTGACTTCACCTGAACTCAGGTGGGACTTTTGAGAGACCAGCCTGGCTAGAGAAGTCTTGACTGAGCTCCAAGGCAAAACAAAACAGTGTAGAGAAAGCAAAAGCAGACAGAGGCTGGCAAGCAAGAATGTGGAAACAGTGCTCAAGCAAATGTGCAGTGTCAGGAAATTTATACATGACCATCAACACATGAAACCATCAGTAATTTTAAGATCTCAAAAACTTGAGATGAAAATAGCAGCAATATAGTAAAAAAAAAATAAAAATGTCAACAGAGCCAAAAGAATTTAAAAGCAAGCTCGTCGCTTGATCTTTATTGGCAGTGTTTCCTCCAGACCCCTTTTGTGTTTTCTTTTGGTCCCCCATCCCCTGTCCCCCTTTTATTTCGTTCTTGAAAACTGTGATGAAAACACAAGAAGCAACTTCTTCCTAATCTTGAAATACTGAATGTAATGATCTTCCCTTGTTCCCCTCAGATTTCAAGAGTATTCCATACATCCATTATCACACCCCAGCTGTTCCTCTCACACACTGTGGTGTACAAAGATATTATATAATCCACTTCAGAAACAGCACACCAGTAGGTCACAGAATAAAACTCATAAACTTATTTCCCCCTTGCCTTTCCAAACTGATTATCCAGTCATTTATAGACATGGGAGTACCTTATTGAAGGTGAAAATCAAATATCCTAAAACTTGCTTCCACCTTGTATTACTGACCTGGAGCAAAATATGAATGTTGAATAAAATAAATGCTTATGTAGTAAAAAATAAAAATTATATATCCAGAGTTCTGGAATGAAAAGAAAAAAATATCCACATTCCTGTTAAACCTCAATGTGACTGTAACTGATCCACAAAAAGAAAATTTTCATTTGGACTTCGATAAGATGGAATTAGCTATCAATCAAGTTTGCCAAGAAGAAAAGTCTAAAGTTCGTAAGGAACTAGAACATTAACTCAAAGAAAAAGGTGACACTGTGGCTGTTTAGTTGCAGTTTGTTGGCAAGTTCCTAGAAAAATTATGTACAGCTTTTCTCTTTTATAAAAAGAAAACCAAAACCCAAACAAACAAAAAACCAGAAAACCCAGACAAAATTGTTGCAACTACACTGGCAAATACAACATAACTAAGTTTTCAGAGTGGGCTGACAGCAATGAAATACTTTATGTACAGCAGATTAATTTCAATTTTTGAAGCTCAAGATTACATGACTCAGCCTGTACTCATCACCTATGAAGGCATCACTTTGCTGCTGAAATGTCAGCTACTCAGCTTCAGCAGCCAGCAGAAACTGAAGCACAACATTCAGTTTCCTAACTTTGTACTTTAGCTTGAGATCTCAAAAGCTGTGTTTGGATGTTTGAGGTCAAGCCAGTACAGCACCCTACCCACTACCAAGTCACACAAAGACAAACGTATATTTCCTACCACCACATTCTGCTCCTTCCAGCTACATGGCGGCTGCCTTAACTGCTGTTCAGGTTGGTAACCAGTTGGGTTCCCTTCACCTTCACAAGCCTTGCCAAAGACAGAGCCTTTCCTCATCAGCAACAATATACTTACAGTTGTTAAAGACACTTATTTGCAGTTTCTATCCTAACACTAAAAGACACAGCATGCACTAGAAACCAGAATAAATGTACAAGTCCTTTTCATCACTTTTTTTGGATATTATTTCAGACAGGCAGTTTCCACTACTGGTTGAAAAGCAGTCAGGAAGACAAGTATTCCAGTTGCAATATACCACAATGCTATGCTTGTATAAGCTCCAGTAACATCTCAAGTGATTTAAGACTTTGCTCTTTTGAAAAAAGTGACAACAGGCATGATATTTTTGTATGTCCTTTTTTAGCCTCAGTCCAGACAGACTTCAATATTAATAAGCATTCTTCCACAGGTTAGATTCAAAGTATTAAAAGCATGGTGCCATTCCTAAGTATTTCATCCCATTTAAGAACTCAGTATTTTCGTTTCAGAAGAAAGACTGTTAACAGAATTATCATATTGCTCATGAGCAACTGAAGTTTTATCCTATACTCTCAAACATAAGCAGATAAAAACAAAAGCCTTCAGCATGCATTTAATTATTACCTTGTGTTGTTATGGTAACTAAATATCTCTGAAGAAACAAGGAAAAGGAGAAAAAAAACCCTGCAAATCCTCATGTAAGTTCTGTAGATACATTTTTTTCCTCTGCATTGAAGATTCACGTGGCTGTTCAGTATTCCCCTAAGCATCACATGTCCCCCCACCCCGAGATGTACATATACATTTTTATATGCTGATGGGAGATACAGAAGCGTACAGCTGAAGCAAAATTTGATGCCTCTGCAAGGAGCATAGTTGCCTCATGAAAATCCACTGCCTCATGACACCATTAAACTCCCAAATCCAGGTGTCCTGTAAAAGGCTCCCAAGGAATCCCTTCATGCAGTTTTTCTGGAGCCCACAGCTGGAAAATGACAGAAATGCTTAGCACAGCTAGAAGGCAACAAAATCTTCTCATATGGGATACTACACAGAAGAAAGAGGGACAAGCAAAGACCTCTCTATCCTCTGTATCCCTGCTTCCAAAAATTCTGATGATGTTATCCTTATTTAACTGATATCCAAGGAATCAGAAAACTTAATGCACAAAATAAAAAGCACACCCAGAGCCCACTTTGCAAGAATGGGGATCAACTAAATCTCCTTGACATTTATCAATATATATGTATATACACACACACACACACTTTATCAACAGTTATTCACTTCAACCAACCCAGAATCATTTTGAGAATATAAAAGGGTCAAGGGGGGAGTGCCCTTTTCTGGAATTGACAGTCAGTCTTCTGTTTGAAGTTCAGTATCTCTAAAACAAGTATCAGAAAGTCTTCCATTACAGAATTATTACTAAACAGATTCAACTGACTACACATAGGAAATTTGCTCTGTTTTCCCTGCACTGGGGAGATCAGGTTAATAGCACATTTATTAGTAGGAGTCAAAGAGAATTTATAGAGGTTGTACCTACTGATACTGAGTTGTTTGAACTCTTGAAAGTCCCTCTGTGTAAATACAAACAAATTTTTAAGGCTTAGAAAGATTACTGTTTTTCTGGAATCATTTCACTGAGGCAAACTGAAAAAAGTCACATTCCTTACAGCATCTTCCAGACATTAAGTTCTTAATTCAAATTTTAAACAATTAACAGTGTAGATTTAAAGGACAGCACACAATTTTAGGAAGGTTACAACATCTTTACAGTTTTAGCATTTTGTGCTTCCATTCAATGAAGTAACTACAGAGCCATCACATTAAGGACAACTTCAGTCAACTTCTTTCCAAAAGACTCAATATAATGTCATACACTGTAGATACTATGCCACAGAAAGCATATTTAAACAATGAAAAAGGTAAGACAAGCATCCCTAATTGTGACACTGAAGATGTTTAGCAACTGGAGTTCAGACAGAAAAAATACTAATGGCAAATGTAAACTTGAAATGTGAGAATAATGGGTAACTATTAATAGAAGGCTAAAGTCTCACTTTACATAATACACAAAATTGCAGTAAAGTCAAAGTTCAACTAACATCAACAATGCATTTTAGAGCTCCATCTAGGCTGATGATGACAAGCATGAAAAATTATCTGAATTTTTAAAGCATTTTATATCTGGAAGAGTTTATTCTTCAGGTCATTGAAAGCAGAATTTAATGACAATTTGACGTTACCAAAGGGAAGTTTCTCCTGATCATTCATGAAACTACTATGTCTTTTTCTTCCTCTCTTTCTGGAGACCACAGTGAAAACATAAATCTTATGTCTTTGTTACAGAACAACACCTGACCACCTGACATGAATCCTAAACCAAACATACAAATTCTAGGAAACAGCCATTTTGCAAAACTCTCTGAGATTGTAAATAGTCACTTTATGCTCATCGTGACACAGATTATTTTTCAAGGGGATGCTTTAGGAACAGGGTAGTGACTCAGGTTTGAGTAATACCAGAGGTGCTCAGAGGAAAGTTTATGAATACGTTTATAAATATTTTTCAACTCTGAAGTCAATCTTTTGGCCAAGATCTTGTGTAACGGACTTAGAACTCAAGGACACAAAGCACCAGACATTCTCCATCATCTCTAGGGCTCACAAGATCATAGAATCACAGAATGTCAGGGGCCAGAAGGGACCTAGAAAGATCATCTAGTCCAAACCCCTGCCGTCAGAGCAGGATCACCTAGACCAAGTCATCCAGGAACGCATCCAGGCGGCTCTTGAATGTCTCCACAGAGGGAGACTCCACAACCTGCCTGGGCAGCCTGTTCATGGCTGATTTACTTTGCCTGCAGATTAGGTAAAGAGGGGCTTCTCCAGGAGAAGTCAAGCTTAAAAATGAAAACTGAAGTAATTGCTGAATGACAAAGCAGGATGATTTCCCATGCCAGAGAAATCTCATCTAGTCATGACATTTAATTTCTCTTCAGGAAACATTAGATTACCTTATGATATGATGAAATATTAATTACCTCTTATGATCAGATAAATATATGTTTCCAAGATCATTAATGTCATGCATGCTTTAAGGGGATCAAGCAACAGATTTTCTGTTGCTGTATTAATACAGCAAATTTTTAAAATTGCAAAAATAAAGTGTGGAGAGAGAAAGAAAAGGTACAAACTCCTCCCATCAACCTATAGAGAGAGTGGAACAGACACACTGCTGGCTCCACAGGGTTCTCAGGAAATTCCCAAGACACTTATCTACTGGAATAGTAAATCAAAACCAGAAAACAACAAACCACCAACTCAGAGGACCCTGAAGCATGTGAAAGGCAAAAATGGGCTGATTTCAGTAATGCAANATCCACTGCAGATTGTGTAGCCTGCTAATCACAGCCAAAATCCTGATAAGAGCTTCATCTCTCTCCCCCATAAAATAGCTTGGATTCACTGCCAGTGGAAGCATTTTTCTGTATACCCGATATGCATTTTCAAGCTTTTAGCAGTTTGCTAAATTTACAACTAGATTTACAACTGTCGTGGTTAAAACCATACCACTATATACTGGGCATATACAGTTGTACATTTACAGAGTCCATAATTCTGTTTATCACAGCAGCAGCACAAAGAAGCAATGCTGAAAGTAATTGCATTCTCTAGTGGAAGAATAACTGCAGGTGGCTGGAGTCTTCCTTTCTATGTCCTGACAGTGTACATGCTGTAGGTATCTAAGCTTCAAGTGCAAGTCCATTCACCTGGGTTAGGTCACTGCTTTCTAGACAGATGAAGAACTCCAGGTTCCAGATGAGACTTCAAAAGGTCATTTTCAGACACCAAGTCTGACAATCAAATTACTGCACTGAGCAAGCATTTTGAAATCAACTNATGGCTGATTTACTTTGCCTGCAGATTAGGTAAAGAGGGGCTTCTCCAGGAGAAGTCAAGCTTAAAAATGAAAACTGAAGTAATTGCTGAATGACAAAGCAGGATGATTTCCCATGCCAGAGAAATCTCATCTAGTCATGACATTTAATTTCTCTTCAGGAAACATTAGATTACCTTATGATATGATGAAATATTAATTACCTCTTATGATCAGATAAATATATGTTTCCAAGATCATTAATGTCATGCATGCTTTAAGGGGATCAAGCAACAGATTTTCTGTTGCTGTATTAATACAGCAAATTTTTAAAATTGCAAAAATAAAGTGTGGAGAGAGAAAGAAAAGGTACAAACTCCTCCCATCAACCTATAGAGAGAGTGGAACAGACACACTGCTGGCTCCACAGGGTTCTCAGGAAATTCCCAAGACACTTATCTACTGGAATAGTAAATCAAAACCAGAAAACAACAAACCACCAACTCAGAGGACCCTGAAGCATGTGAAAGGCAAAAATGGGCTGATTTCAGTAATGCAAAAATACTCATAACAGATCTCCGACACATTAAGTGCACTAACAGAACTTTTTAGAACACTTAGTCCTGATTCTGTTCTACACCCTTTGTCACCTCAAAGACCTGACAACCCAGATCACATAGAATTCCTGCATCAAATGCGTAGATTTGGGAATATTTTTATCTGAGACAGTCTTGGAGAGGAGCAAGCAGATTCACTGCCAGTGGAAGCATTTTTCTGTATACCCGATATGCATTTTCAAGCTTTTAGCAGTTTGCTAAATTTACAACTAGATTTACAACTGTCGTGGTTAAAACCATACCACTATATACTGGGCATATACAGTTGTACATTTACAGAGTCCATAATTCTGTTTATCACAGCAGCAGCACAAAGAAGCAATGCTGAAAGTAATTGCATTCTCTAGTGGAAGAATAACTGCAGGTGGCTGGAGTCTTCCTTTCTATGTCCTGACAGTGTACATGCTGTAGGTATCTAAGCTTCAAGTGCAAGTCCATTCACCTGGGTTAGGTCACTGCTTTCTAGACAGATGAAGAACTCCAGGTTCCAGATGAGACTTCAAAAGGTCATTTTCAGACACCAAGTCTGACAATCAAATTACTGCACTGAGCAAGCATTTTGAAATCAACTGGATCCTCTCAGTTAAGAGGCAATTATGTAGACACAGCTATGTGATTTTTAATGTACAAAAAGACAATCCATATTTTTAGAACAGCAAGGCAAGAAGAAACTGCTTTAAAATTCAGCAGCACAATCATTTGCTCTAATTGATGCCAAATGGCTGTTTACATCAACAGAAGAATTCACTCAATTTGTTAAAAACAAAATCTGAGCACAAACCAAAAACTATACAACGCTCACTTGAAATAGAACAGAACATACCATTCATTAATTCACAGCTTTCAAATCATGGACGGACAAGCATAGCATAGAACCATCCCTTGAAGAAAAGTCATCACAGATCAATCAGCTCAGCTGATGGCCCGAGCGGGCAGCTGAATCCATTCACACAGTGAGTACCTATCAGGTGAGAAACTCTACACTAGGAAGATACACTGAGCAACAGCAAAAGATGAGCCACAACAAGCAGAGAAAAAAGCAGAAATGCAGAATGCTGTGGTAAAGGACACATGAGATTGACACAGTTACACAGAGAAGGGGGCAGAAGGGCATCCAAAGCATCAGACTTAACCAGTTATACCCAATTCTGTTTTAGCAGGCACAGATACTCCACACCACAAAATGACTGGGGGGGATATTTATTTTGCAGATACGGCATCGCTTTCACAGAAACATGAAATACCCTGTCTGTAGCTGCCTTCCAATGCTCTTCCATGCAATATGAGCTACACTGAAAAAAAACCAAAAAAAACACAACCAACCCATCTGCATCAAAGAAAAGAGCAGCAACAGGAACCCGAGAAACCCATGTTCAGTTTAATTGTGAAGCTTCACAAGTGATTAGTGCAGCAAAGAAGAAAATTAGGTAGGTGTGTTAAAGTATAGTTACTTTTAGCCTCTTGATTAATTTATGGTTTTCACATTAAGGAAGTTAACTATTTGAAGTAACCAAAACTTCTAATATGCTCTACTCCTTTAAACTAGAGGAATCTGAAAGTCTGAGAGTGTGAAATGCTGGCACACCCAGCTAGCCTTATGAAGTGCCAAATAGATCAATATTTCAAACATGGATAAAGCATTCTAAGGATATGTAATCATGAAAGGCATTCTGAAGTGTATTTGCAGCATTAAAAGCTGAGATATCAACATCATCTATCATGAAGATTGTCAAAATCAGAACATCAGTTTAGTTGACTACAACTTCCAATCTGAGAGGACATTTGTTAAAACTTGTTTGTTAAAGGAACATGGCACAGTAATAGCAGTTACTAGTCACTATTCTTGTCTTTTACTATAATGCACTCTAGATATGGATATCTATACACCCAGCTCCTAGGAAAAGATGGGGCAAGTGAAGAATAAAAATAATAATTCATGATGTCAATTAGAGAAGCTTCAGGAAGAAAAAAAGATACCTATGGTATCTATAAAACTAATTTTGCACAGATATGTCAATGTAGATACATCCACCAAGGTGATATATATTTATATTTATATATATTTGTATGTATATAAACAGCTAGATCAACTATCAACATGCAGGTAGACATCTTGTGTAGCCCAATGGACACCTAAAAGAAAATTCAGGCAAGGAATAAAGACTCAGATAAATATCACCATGCAGCAACAGTTCAACAATTTCAATGAAGCACAGTATTGGCACAAACTCCAACAAAGGTAATGAATAAAGCACTGCCAAAGGGGAAAAGGTGGCAGATTTTACCAAATAGAGAATTAGATGCACAAAGCCAATTTAAGAACCTCTCAAATAAATATATATATATATAAACCCCATATCTAGTCTACATAATTTTAAAAAAGGAGAATTCCCCAAATCTCTTATGCATCTTTAAATTCAAACTTCTACAGAAGTGGTGTTTCAGGAAGAAGGGTATGAGAAAAATCCATCCATGAATTTAACTAAAATCTTAGATTTTTATGCATATTCCCCTTAATTTTTGTAGTATGTCAGGATAGGTATTAATATTTATATAAAAAAATATCAATTAAAAGTTCTGGTACAGATCATTATTTTTTGTTATGCTATTTACACTAGAACAAGCAACTGTCATTTATCATTCTTCCCTTATACTGTCTATTTTACCATGCATAATGACTGCTGGAAAAGACCACGTTAATACTGGTACTACTTAACTGAATTCCCTTGCAAAAAGACAGCCTGTGCAGTGTTATAATTGAAGCCATCACTGCATTTATTTCTAAACCACATATGTTCAAGTGTTTAACTATTTATTCCGCCACTCCTCAGTATCACAAATGATAACAGTAACAGAGACCAGAACATGCAGGTTTTACTAAAGACATCTTTGTATTGAAGTAATATTGAGGATATTACTCATTGCATTTTAAAAAAAATAGCCAAACACATCATAGTAGGACTACAGTCTCAGTAAGAAGGTTTAGGTCAGAGTATCGTTTAAAATGATAGAAAGAAAAAAATATTTTGCTCAAAACTTTTTTAAATGCCTTAAACTCCACAAGGAAATCGTGAACACAGCAACTACTTTTTTATTTTGATTTTAATTACAGGGAAACCATGTCAGAACAAAAACTATCCCATCAGAAGATGTGTCAGAAGAAATTCTGTAGTAGTTTAAAAAGACAGACTTTTTGATTGTTACTATTGCTTTTCTTTTGCTGTTACCATATAATTTTAAAATGGACTTAAGCAATACAGCTCAGTATGAAACATTAAATGCCCTTTTTAGTACAAGACGCCTGAAATGCGCCAAAGTCCACATTTCCTAGTACCAGAAATACTTTCAAAGCAAGTTGGATGTGAAGCACAAGGAAAGCATCAGCTGGAGGCTAGGAGACAGCTCAGCATCTGCTGGTATCAATTTCCTTAACACCATTCATAGATTCATAGATATTAGGGGTTGGAAGGGACTTAGAAGATCATCTAGTCCAACCCCCCTGCCTGATCAGGATCACCTAGACCAAGTCACCCAGGAACAGATCCAGGCAAGTCTTAAGTGTCTCCAGAGATAGAGACTCCACAACCTCCCTGGGCAGCCTGTTCCAGAGCTCTGTCACCCTCACTGAGAAAAAGTTCTTTCTTGTGTTGACCCTAAACCTCTTGTGCTCCAACTTGCACCCATTGCCTCTCGTCCTGTCATTGGATGACATTGAGAAAAGTCTGGCTCCATCCTCTCTACACTCACC
>VYZU01085064.1:9753-30253 GCA_013401355.1 Ceyx cyanopectus
ATATAATTATATATTATGTAATTATTATAGAATATATAGAGAATAATAGAAAATTATTATATATATAATTATATATTATGTAATTATTATAGAATATCTATCTATCTATTATTATTTCCACCAATATACTGGTTATTAGTCAGGGAACAAAGCAGCCAGGGCTGGGCATTCAAGCATGGAGCCTCCCTGTATCTTGGCATCTTTGTGTTTATAGGTCTCACTCTTTTTACTTTGCAATAAAGTCAAACAAGATCCGGTCTTTTCAGGGCATTGCCACTCTCCTAAAACAGAGGGAGGGAGGAAAAGAAAGGCATTTCCAGGGAAGAAAAGACCCTGTGCTTCTGTAAATGAATTTTTTTGGGGCCCTCTAAAGAAAAGCCTGAAAGAAAGAGGGGAGAAATACCCAGTGTTTAACTGGAACACAGCAGCAGCCACCTTTGTGATCAGCACAATGCCCTGGGGGCTCATTTCTCTCTCAGATTCAGAGAGATTTGGTCTGGAACTCATCTCAGGGTGTTTTGGGGTTGGTGTGTGGTTTGGTTTTGTTTGGGTTGGTTTGTTTTTTCCAGAGAGAAACTGCCCCAAATATTATTTTCTCAATGTTTCAGTGCATTTCCAATTGAAATGGGAATATATTGGGTGCTTTACAGCTTGGAGAGAAGCTTTAGGAGCTCAGTGTTCCTTCCATTCTTGCCACCACCAGCAAAATAATGGGATTTTTGCATCCTTTACTCACCTGGAAAGAGATTTTTGGTCCCCTGCTTAACCAGCTTCATGTCACTGAGAGGAGAAATGAGTCCCAGGCAGAGCCAGAGAGATGCTGAAGGTGTACTGGGAGATTTTGGGAGTGAGAAAGCATTCCAGTAATGCAACTGGGTGGTTGTTATTTAATTCTAAAGCAGAGCCATCACTCACAGGTACCAGTGTGCAAATGAAGGAGGGTGCATTCATGGAGTACATACTTTTAGAGCTCAGAGCCCAGCCTGGCCTGAGAAACTGCCAAGGATGGGGCTGCCCCCACCTCTCTGGGCACCCTGGGCCAGGGTCTCCCCACCCTCCTGGGGAAGAAGAAATTCTTCCTCATGGCTGAGCTGAATCCACCCAGCTCTAGTTTGGCTCCATCCAGCCCTGGCACTGCCCCACAGCCTCCAAAGTCCCTCCCCAGCTTCCCTGGAGACCAGAAGGTCTCCCTGGAGCCTTCTCCAGGCTGAACACCCCCAGCTCTCTCTTTGGGAATCTTCACATCTTCACCATCTTTGGGAATATTCACCCCAATATCTGGAATTGCAGTAATTTTAGACTGATTTTCAAGGTGTATTTGCTTGGAAGTTTGGGTGTGTAAATGCTGGAGATTATTCAGTGATGGAGATTGAGTTCTGGTCAGTGTCATACCTGGAAATCTTATCTCTGGAAAATCAACCTCATGGCTTAGCACTAAATGATTCCATAGGTATTCCAAACCAGCCATACCCATGGTTAGGATGAAATTCACTGAGGGGTTTGAACCCATCCAAATCCTGAATGTGAGCACACCCAGGGAGAATGTGGAAGCTCAGGCTAAAATGGAAATAAACTGGAGCAGGTTCTGTGGTTTAAAGTGTAAATGAACTAACTCCTTGCTGCAGAAACCTTGAGTTTTAGAGGCAGCACAGACCCTTTGAGCTGCAGACTGAAGGCACATGGGACGTGGTGATGAGAGCTTCCTTGGCCACATTTACACTGTAGAAACATGTGAATCTGTGTCTAAATTCTCCCGTTGTGCTGCCTTTAGAAAAGCAGATTATTGACACAGCAGTGGTGGGTGGAGGTCTCAGCAGTTGCCACAGATTGGGACCAAGAAAACCAGAAAGAAGTTGGGTTGCATTTCCACTTTTCTCCCTGGCTGCCTCTCCTCTAATTGAAGAGCTGCTTGTGTCTCAGTTTCCTCACCTGTCAGGTGGGGGAATGACTTCACAGGGGGATTGGGAGTATCATTATAATGATATTTGGGCTGTACTTTCATATGCCAGGGAGAAGAGTGGGAGCATTCACATGTACAAGAGGCAAAAAAGTAGGTTAGCTTGTCTGAGCTTGTCATGCTGCTCCTGTGTCAGCAAACTCAGGGAGACAAGAGAAAGGAGAGGCAGAGAGATCAAAAGAATACATTAAATTAAAAAGTCAACAGAGAAAGTTAAACTTCCAAGTGGCAAGTGAGGAGTTGCACAGGAGCTGGGTTGGGCTGAGCTGCATCAGCCTGGCTTTCCCCTCATGTCCCAGCATCCTTGCCATGGAGGCTCCCAGGGCAATCCCACGAGCTCAGCTTGTCAACAGAAGCCTCCTGAGGAAAGTGGGGGAGTTTTTCCTGGTGGTGGGGAAAGCAGGGAGCATTCCCAGGGCTGGTGTGGGAGCTGGAGAGCTGCTGTGTTTGGTGGCACATCAGGGATGTGGTGGTGGTGGCAATGGTCAGGATTGCTGCACATCACAGTGCCACAGAGAAACAGCTTCCAGAGCTGCTTTTTTCCCCTTGTTTTCAGTCCTTTCCTTACCCTGAGTGTTTTTAAGGCTCTCTTGGGGAGTTCAATGACCAGGCAGAGTGTTGAGCTGTGCTTATATTCTTGTTTCTCTCTCTGGTTATGCAATAAGCCAGGAAGTCTTCACATGCAGGTCCAGAAGATGGCAGATTCTGCATCAGGTAGATGGAGAAGAGCAAAGAGCACGTGGAGGGAAATTTGTGGCACTCACCAAATGTTATATTTTATGTAGAATAAAAAATATTAGTTACGTTTTTGCAGCATTAGAGCTCAAACACCAGCTGCTGAAAGCAGTCACACCAGCTCTAATCTTCTTTATCCACTCAGAAGACAAATTGCTTTCCTACCTTTGAAGAATGGCAATGCATTTATTCCACATCCACTTTGCCCTGTAACACACTCTGGATCCCACTCAGCAGCAGCAGAGCTTGGAAACAAATTTCACTATAAAGCTTAGCCTAAAACTCTGCCTTTTGCACCTTCAGCAGTGAGGGGGGTTTGGAAATAGAGAGAAAAAAAAGCTCTTTTTGCATCCTGAGCCTCCTGTGGCAAAGCTGGGCTGCTCAGAAGCAGGGGCTGTGTGGTATAATCTTCTTTTTACACATGGTCAGGCTGTTTTCTTGTGTTTCATCTGAAATGCAGCCTTCCTTTTGGAAAGCCACAAGTAACCACCAGCTTCCTCTGGTGTGCTGGGGAGCTGTGAGTTTTCAAACGGCCTGATGGGTAGAGAAAAGAGGATGCCAGGTGGGAAGGGACCTCCAGAATCATCTAGTCCAGCCTTTAAAGGTAAAAAAAAAGTAGTTAAAATGGCTCACCTTGTCAAGCTGTCACAAGATCATGCTCTGGATCTGCCCCTTGTGCCACCTGGTGAGGATGTCAGAGCAGCAGCAGTTGAACAGACCCTGGTTCTTGTTCCTCTTAAAAAAAAAATAAAATATTTTTTTCTTTTTTTTTTTTGTCTCCTGTGCTTTTGTAGCAGCCACTTTCCATTTTACTGGTGGCACCTAAAGAGCAAGGAAGGCTGGCCACTGGCCAATTTCCTTAAGTCTCTAGGATAATAGTTTGCTCTCTAATGAATAGTCTGGCTTTAAATCTCTCCATTCAGTGGTGGTGGCACTTCTGAAGTGAACAGGTATTTATAAGACTCTGAGGAAAGGTCATTTGCTGGGTGTTAGTTTCATTGATTTGGCCAGAGAGCCTTCTGGCCATTCCTCTCTGCTTTCTGAGGACAAAAAGAAGACAAATAAAATCCCCTTTAACCAGGCAGAAAATGCCCTGGCTCTAGCAAAGACTCTGTGGTTTGTTGGTAGCAGGAGAAAATTGAGATTTAGAGAGTGTCCCAACTGCAGGACAGTCCCAGTTCCTTCCCACTGCACCTTTGGTGTGGATCCTGGAGACATGGAGGTGATGCTGGAGTTTCTGTCTGCTGAAGACACCAGGATTCAGCTTCAGTGAGCAGGGAAACTGAGGCAGGGGGCATCAGATCTGTGAGCACTGCTGGATTCCTGGCTTGCTTCATCCTGCTTCCCCAACAAATCAAATGCTACCATTGATGCTGGAACTTACTGAATTGAAAAGCAACGTGGGGAAAGAGTTTTGTGCTCCAGAAGCTGGCTGTGCTTGCAAAAGAAACCCCAGATCAGTGGCAATTTTTAGCTGTAATTTCAGACTGCAGCTACTCCAGGGAATCCCAGTCACCTATTGCAAGAGCTTGCTTTTGATGCCCAGGGGAATAAAGCCCAGAGTGCCCTGGACACCCCTCCAGTGGGGAATGGCTCCAGTGTGCCAGCACTGGAATGGTCTTAAATCACACAGATCTGGGCATCATTCTGAACTGGTTTCTTTGCAGAATGTTGTGCTCAGAGCAATGGGAGCCTTTCCCACTGCAGGTTAAGAGGTGCCTGAGGTGAAGAATTCCCAGCCCAGGGAAGTTATGAAGTGTCTGGATTGCTGGCAGCTGGCCCCAGGACATTGTTAAGGGAGGAATGAAGTGAAGCATGGACCCCCACCAGCACTTGCCTGGGTGATATTTAATATTTAAGCTTTTGCAAGTGGAGAGAACTGGGTGGGAGCACCTCTTAAAGAGGAAGGAATCCCCTTCTCCATGATTCTTGGTTAAAACAATGCTAGCAAATCAGTTTGGTCTGAAAAAGATGCTCTGGGGAAGGGATCCTTTGGGCAATGGATGCTTTCCAGTTCAGACACCAGTCCCAGTCACTGCTTCTCTCTCCCTTTTTCTTTTCTTACTGGGGTTTGGCAGAGCCACGTGGTTCTCAGGTGAAGAAAAGCAAAATAACACCTGAATTTTAAAAAGAATAAGAATTGAAATAATTTAATAATAATAATTTAATAATTATTTCAGTTTCTTGCTGCTTTTCTATTTTGGTGTTTGGTTTTTCTTTCTTGGTTTGGGGTGTTTTTGTGTGTTTGGGGATTTTTTCTGTCTGTTTAGGGTTTTTTGGTGTGTTTTCTCAGTAGCAGCTGTACTTCTAGTGGAGAAAACATTTCATGCTCCCCCTGTTTGGTTGAAATGAAGGCCTGGGGAAAGGAAATGACTTGTCAAGCAGTAGTGAGGATAAAAATGGGAGCAAGGTCTCCTCCTGATGGAGAGAATGGCCAGGCTGCAGCTTTGCCTGCACAATGGAAAGCCTGGGTTAGAAATGGAGCTTTTTGGAGCTCAGACTGGAAACAAAAGGTTCTTTTCTAAGGAAACAAAGATGAGTGAAGTCACTGGAATTCTTTCCATGGGAGCAAATCTTTCTTGGTACCCAGATAACACCCAATGAGCTGGTGCTCTGCAAGGCATCCTCATCCTGGAGCATGCTCAGCTGCTCATTCCCACCCAGCAACCATCCACCTGACTCCTCCTGGAAGAAATGGCAGGGAGGGGGAAATCCCAGCAAAAGGAGCAGCACAAAAGTGAAAGGGGAGGAAGCAGAGCCTGGTGACTCCTCACCTGCTATGAATTATCCTGCTGCACAATGGCAGAACACAGGCAGGAGGAGGAGCAGTGGGGAACAAAAGGCTTTTCAGTCTGGCTGAGGTGGAAGCCCCAAGCTGGTGCTGCAGCTCTGGTACCCAAGGGGGGTGCAGAAAACCTCTTTTTGCTCCCTAAAAACACCCAGCTCTGGTCCTGCTGCTCAGGCAGCTTTGGGCTTGCAGGGTAATGTTACAGTTGTCCCACAACTCGTTCCATATTGGTGTTTGATCCTGGGAGAACAGGAAAAAAACTGCTCAATAAGGTTCTCATTAAGCCAAAAAAAAAAGCAAAAAAAAAAAGCTGTAACATGCTGGAGTCATTAGTAGTTTGTTGATTGAGTTAACCGTGCAAGGCAGGCTGCAATTGATCAGCTGCATTCTCATTAAATATGCCTCAGCCTAGCAGAGTTTCTTAGGGAACTCTTTGGAGGACAAGAGGAATCTTGGAACCAGGTTGAAAAGATCTTTTTTTGGCTCCAAACTCTCCCTGTGTAATGAATCTCTGAGGTGTAACACACAAAATATTGTTACTCAGCAGGGTGGAGGGAGATCAGGGCTGAAACTTGAACCCAAATCTTCATTTTTCTCAGTGCTGTCGGTGAGGGTTTGTGACTGGAGGTTTTCCATTTGTCTTAGTAGGTATTTGATTAATTAATCTGATGTATAATTTGATTTATTATTATTAAATTGCTGTGCCTCAAGATAATGAGGCAACCCAAAGCCCAATTCATCTTTGCAGTGCTCACAAGATAGTCAATAAGAGATCTAGATGGAGGTGATACCATTTCTCTGCAAGAAATGGGTGAGCAGGAGTTGCTGAGCACTTGAAACCTTGTCTGTGGCTCTCAGCTTTTGAAATCACATCTTGAGGGGATTTGTTTGAGCCTTTGAAGCCTTTTCTGTCAGGCCCCAGTGGCAGAGGATTGGACAGATCAAGAAAATACTGAGTACATTTATTCACAGAAAAAAAAAAATAGCATTGAAACTACCCAGCTATGTGGGCACACACTCTTCATTTCTAACCTAGTGGCTGCTCTCTGAATTCCTCCCAAGAATGAAAACTGATGGAATTGGCAAAGGAGCTGCTGGAACCCCACTCTGCAACCCTTCAGATGCTGCCTGAGCCTTGTGGTGCCTTGGACAGAACTCAGGGAAGAGCAGCAAAAGCCATTAATGGAGCAGAGGAGCTGCCTGAACATGGGAAGATGAAAAGCATGACAAATCTGTGGCTTGGTGGAGCAAAGGCTACTGAAAAGAAGTTTCTGGAGATGAGGATGCAGCTTCAAACCCCCCCCTTGCCTTGTCTAAACCTGGTTTTGTTTGTGTGTTTGTTTGGAGGAGAAATCTTTTCAGAGCAATATCCTCCTCTGGTGTAACTTACCACAGCTCCAGTGAAAACAATGGAGAGAGGGGATCTGTGCCAAATTACACTGTCTAAAAATGTGGCCTCTGAGCTTTTGTTTCCAAACTGGCAGGAGTGGAAGCAGCAGCAGCTTAGGGAGGCAACTGGTGTTTTAACTCCTGCAAGCTCATTCCTGAGATGTTCAGAAGACAGGCTGCTGAAGTGAAGCAGATCCTTGGACACCTTTGAGGTGCCTTGTTTTGAGGTGAGAAGTGGTATCAAAGTTAATGTTTAACTCTTCACCTGGCAAAAGGATGGATTGAAAGGACTTTTCTGTTGCCTTTTTCCTCACCTGCTCTTGCAGAAATCCAGAGAATTCCAAGCTGGTCAAGTCTGATGTTGCCCCAGAAAATGAAGGGGAACTGCAGGTGTATTCCACTCCTGGATGCCTGGAGACATCTCCTCCTGTGCAGCTTTTCCCCAGAGGCTCAGGCTCCAGATGCCCCAGGGGGTGAGTGTGGCTGTTTGGAGCTGGGTAGAGCAGCTCCTGATTGCACCCATCCACCCTTGGTTCCCTCCTGGCCCACTCTGCAGCCACAAGGAATGAATTGTTCCCAGTGGCCCCTGGGGAGGGAATTACAGTGAGGCTGAGCAATTCAAACCGTGGGGCTGGCTCTGAGGAAAATGAAGTGTGAAGCCCATTGTGCTGGGAAGTAGCCTCAGAAGGGAAGTGGTGGAGGCCCCGTGGCCTGGGATGTGGTGCTTTGCACCAGGGTGGAGCTTTAATTGAAGCATGATGGCCAAGTTGGAACTGGGAAGTGAATTCCTGGCTCCCTGTTCCAGCTGGATGGGGAGTTACCCCGTCCCAGGCTGTGCTTGGAGTGCAGTCCAGAAGCTGCCACCTTTCCCAGAGGGAAAATTGCTGTTCCCAGAGCAAGAGAAAGGAGATGGGAGCAGAGTCCATTCTGGAAGCTGCTGCAAATATCAGCTCCTGTTGGAATTCCTGTGGGTGAAAGCAACCCAACCTCTCAAACAGAAGCAGGACTCAGTCTTGCCAGTTCAGGTGCAGCAAGGAGAGGGTGCTGCCCCTTCACATCTGGGTCAGGAGTGGGGCACAGCAACCTGCCAGGCACCTCCTCACCCCAGCTCCATGGAGGGACAGAAAAGGAGAGGAAAACAGAGCCATCCTGACACAGGCCTTTGGCAACTGAGGATTCAGAGTGTGCAAATGAGATGGGAACAGCCAGCCAGGAATACCCAATGTGGACCCAAGATGCCAGGGGAATTGTTGCCATAGAAACACAACCATGGAGGCTCACATGGCTTCTCCCCACCTCAGACTTACAAATTCATATGATTACCTTAATGGTCACCATAATGGATGGGAAAGAGGGGGGTGATTAGTAAAATGTGATCTGAGTTTGTTGCAGATGTAGGGAGCGTTGTGCTGAGGTCTGACTTCAACCTGGCAGGGCTGTTGCTCAGCACCTCTGCTGCAGGATTCACTCCTGAGCACTGAATGGTGTCCTACTGGTGTCAAACAAAGGGAATCAAACCTGTTTTCTTTTAATTAACTTAGAGAAAACCAAGCTCTACATTTGTTTCTTGCTGCATTGTTCTTTCACCTTTGTCATCCAGTCCTTTTCCCTGGCTGCAGCCATAATCTTTTCCATGTAAATCAATACCAGTCAGAAATGCCTCAGGAAATGGAGTTCTGCAGTGCACTCCATGGCAGCACATGCCTTTCTGGGCCAGGATTTATGAGGGGCCCTGGGAGAGTCTGTTTGCTTCATTTCTTCATGGAAATACTTCTTGGAAAATCCAAATGTATGTTGTTCCAGCCCGTTCAAAGAAGGCAACACCTTGAGGTGTTGGTGGTGCTCCTGCATTGCCTTGGTAGGATCCTGAGTGTGATGGGATGGTGCTGTGCTCCCAGGAGTAAGTTTCTAGGCTCTGATGGGGGGCATTTCAGCATCTGTCTTCTGCTGGGAGTAGAGGTTGCTAATGCTGCTGTGGCTCCAAGAGGAAAACATCCAAGGTTTGGGGAGGGTCAGCCAGAAATGCCAGAGCTGCAGGTATGAAGGGAACTCCAAGAAGATGCAGACAACATTGATTCCTCAATGGCCTTCCCTTGTTTCTCCCATAGCTTCTTTTCCATACTTCTAGGACTCTGTCTGAGAGCAGGGTAACATTTATAGCAGTATGCAAATGATTTGGATTTAATTGAAACCAAATGAAAAGTGCTTAAGGACCAGAATTTGCAAGGTATGATGACAGAGATGGGTTGAAAATGGGATAAATGAAACAACAAAGGGTGTCTAGTGGATCTTGAAAGCAATGAGATTGAGTGTTGCAGTGCTGTGGATTCAGAGAGATTCTTATCACTGTCTTTAGGGCTCTAAATGTCTTTAAATTGACCCCTAAACCTACCTAAACATCCCAGGTTTTTTCTGTTTTCTCAACACCAAGGTGTTCAGCTTGCCTAACTTGGTGTGTATGCCAAAGCATCCATGCCAGGAGAGCTGGGCACAGTTGGCCCAAGGCTGCCCAGCAGTCCTGGGGACACATTAGGAGCCAAGGAAGGGGAGAGTGGGGAGCACAAAGTCCTGGATTCCCAAAATCAAAGGTGCAGCCTGTGACTGAGCAAACAGCCCCTCTCCTGTGAACACTCCTGGTAAGTAGCAACTTGTTGGTTTAGTGCAGGATTTTTCCCCATCTCTGAGTGAAAAGTGATGGAGCAACTCTGCCCAACTCTGAATCTGGGTTTTTTTTGTTGTTGCTGAGCTGCCTCTGCATGCAGAATGTAATTGGTTGCCAGCTCCCACTTCCCTGACCCATTTCCAAAGCTATTTCATTTGATTGTGTTGGGTGATCTTTCTGAAATGATTTCTTGATTTTTATCTGAAATCCATTGATAATGGTTATTTAAGCTCTTTTTTTTTTTTTCTGGGCTAGCTGGTTGTTTTAATTTCAGGGAGCAGAGTGAGGAGTTTAAGTGTGTATTAGTTATCACCCTGACGGATCAGCCAAGCAAAGCACATTTGGAAATTCACATATTCCTTTTCATTGACCTAGGAGAGTTGAAAGATAAGCCTCTTGCATGCTATTAGCAGCTTCAACATCTGCAAATGTTTCTCAGCATGGTTTGGAATAGTTTGGAGTGTGTACATGGAGATTTGTTTTTTCCCCCTTGAATCCATCCAGGATGATTTATTGCCCATTTGGTTTCTGGTTGCCATTGATCTCCTATTTTTTTTTCCTTGAAAGTATTGGTCCAGTTTGTGCTGAATCAAGCCCAGTGGTGAAATCCAGTTAAGATCTAGTGCAACCTCACCTTAGATCTGTGCCAGGCTGAGTGATCACACAGCAGGTATTTAGGGAGGACAGGATGGGTGGAAGGGTTGTGCTCAGCTGAAGAGCTTCAGAAGGTTCCAGTGCAGCTCCTGTGGTCTGGTCAGCACATAAACCACCTCAGATTTGCTTTGTGCAGCTCCACAAGCTCCAGCTGAGGATGGGAGTTGACAGAGACACCTCTCTGTCACCTGGAGACAAATCAAATGAAGTTGGTAGGTAGTGCTCTACTCAGAGAATCATTCAGGGTGGAGAATTGGGATCATCCAGTCCAACCACCAGCCCTGCTCTGCAAAGTTCACCCTGGGTTCCTGTAGCAAATGTGATACAGAGCTGCTGGAGCCACTGGTGCCTTGGTAAGTGGACTGAACTAAAGCCTGGAACCTCTGGAAATATTAGTTAGGAAGGATTTGTGCCCTGCAGGTGTCTTGGGCCATGGCATTTGCTGATCCTTTGACAAACTCTCTGCTTTCAGTGTTGATTTTGCCACAGCAGCACCCAGAGCTAACTGCTAAAAACACTTGGAACTGGTTCAGACTGGGGAACTCGATGCTGCCTGGTCCAGGGAGATCCCAGCAACCTTTAACTTAGGTTGATCCAGGTGTGGGCTCAATAGAACTGCTCTCACACCCTCCCCAGGAGTGTTGTGAGGCTTAATTCACTGAAGTGTGCAAATCAATCTGTGATCTGTGGATAAAACTCAAGTCAAAATGTGAGCCCAGAGAGCTGCAGGAGTGCTAAATCCTCCTCCCAAAGCTCACCAGCACATAAGGTCTCTCTTGAATCTGTGAATCTCCAGCTTCCCAGCATCCATCCATGGAGTTAGATCTGGTCCTTAGGCAGAGAATTCATCTGGACTCTCCTTACAAACCCCATCTCTCAAGTGAAACTTTTGCCTATATTTTTCCCAGAAGATTCTTCTCTTTCAGTCCAGAATTTTATCAGCAATTCTTATGCTAACAGGGGTCAGGAGATGAGATGTTTCTCACGTTACACTTGAAGCTTCTCATGAATAATGGCCTGTATCACCTCTATTGTCTGTCCAAAACATAAGCAAGCAGACATAAGGCCAGAGGAGAAGTTTAAAGAGTGCTGAATGAGCCAGCAGGACAGACCACGAGCTGGGATAGCTGGAGAGACAAATACAAGGTAGAGCAGATGGTTATTTGGGGAAATATCTGAGCAGATTACTGGGCAGCTAGAGAATGAAGCAGCCCCCAGTTAAAAAGTCCCCTGCAAATCTTCTGAGGGAGGTGAACAGAAGCCCAGATGAAGATCCCTGTAGCCAAAATAAATTAGAGGTCATTATTCCCTAGTGGATTTTCCCAAGTAGAGCACATCAGGCTTTTCACAGCAGTCTGGGGGGGTTGCATCCCTCAGGTTCTCCCTCCCTAAGGGCAGCCTGTCCCTTTGGAAGCAATGTTTTCCCATCCCTGTTACCCTTCTCTTCTTTCTCAGCTTCATTTCTTTGCCTTTTCCATTCTATATGTGAACAAAAAAACCTCCTTAGCTGCAGTTTGAGCACGAGGATAATCCCCAAATATGTGACAACTGGAAATTGCTCTCATGGAAATTGGGATTTTTCCCCCTCATCTTGTTGTTTGCCTTCAGTCAGGACTGCAGCTGCCATCTGATTTGTATTTATGTATGCTCTTTATAGATATTAATGCAATAACAGATTAAACCTCGAGTAACTGTTACTACCCAGAGAAATCTCAGGGTCTGATCTTGCAAACGTCGATGCCTCTGAATAACTTGAATCTTCTGCATTGGAGATTTGAATTTAATGGGGACTCCTACGTGCCAAAGTTTCTCACACATGGGAATGTTTGCTGCAACTTCAGACTCTCCCCATATGTTGATGTCAATTTGTTTTTGCAACCTCGAAAGGGTTTAGAAACCTAAGGTTCTGATCATGCTTTGGAGATGTTGTTTTCACTTCTGCAGGCTTCATGGTACCAGCTTTTCCATGGAAAACGTGGGCCAAACCTCTCTGCTGGTGGTGAAACCACCTACTTAGAGCAGCCTGAACTTCCAAGAATTTCCTCAGGCATTTTCTCTGAGGTGTGAGCAGCCCATGGGTGCCACCAGCTCCAGAGTGGGGACATGGTTGGCCTCAAAATTCTCTGCTGGGAACCAAAACCCCCTTTCTCTTGAGCTCTAACACACAGGTATTTGAACTCATGCACATCCAACAGTGAGCCAGAGGTGTAAATAATCCTTCTGTTGAGTGGAGTGCATGGTCAGCCTGGTGTGCTGTGCTGTGCTATGGAAACACCAGTTTGGAGTGGAGTAATAATGGTAATTTTCCAGGCTAATGTCAGGGTAACTGCACCTCCCATAAGGCAGCTCCTGTGACCATCAGGGAAGTTTTCTTTCTGCAGGTTCAATATGAATCCCACTTCTGGACTTTTAAGTGAATAAGACTTGGTTTTTAGCCCATAGAAATAGTTTGTTTGTTTGTTTGTTTGTTTGTTTGTTTGTTTATTTATTTATTATTATTATTATTATTATTATTATTATTATTATTATTTTCTGTATCCTGGATTTACTGAAGATGAAGCTTCATTTTGTAAGAATTACCTGTCAAAACCAAAGATCCTTGTGTGGATGATCAAGACTTTTATCAGTTTTAGGCTGCTCCATCCCTGTTGGAAATCCCAGTGTTAGTGATGCAAGGACTGGACACTTTGGAGAGGCTTCATCTTCCCCAGGGAGTGGAAGATGCTTCAGATCCTGTGCTGGGGAAGGTGGGAATTGCCAAGTGGAATTGTGGAGGGAGGCAATGGGAAGAGTTCAGGCAACTGGTTTTTTTTAACATCAGAAATTACAGGAGTGTAGTGTAGCCCTGGCCATGTAATGTTGGTCCAGCTGGGTTTGTATTGGTTGTGATTTTGATTTTTCAAACAGAGCCCAGTGATTGGCTGTTCCAGAGCATCTTCACAGCATCTGCAGCCCACTCTGGAAAGGGAAAAAAAAAGACCAAAAAAAGCAAGAAAAACAGCACGATTGTTCTTCTTTAAATTGAAATTGGCACTATTGAATTATTGGTGTTAATTAAACGACTGAGCAAACACCCCTGATGAGGGAACAAGAGCTAACTGTTTCTGTCTGGGTGACAGGACCATTGTCCTCTCCTTTCTGAGGGTGGGACTGGGAAGGGTGCAGGGTGGTTCCTCCTGCTCTCTGCTGTGGAGCAGCTGGGAATCCCATGGTTTAGTGCTCCACCAGTGCTCTCTGCCCAAGGTTATCCCCCCAGTGGGCAAAGAAACCCATGGGAGAGCTGCTCCCACCTCCCCCAGCAGGGAGATGAGGAGAAGGCAACTCCTAAACTCCTTTTGCTGCCTCCCTGGGTGCTCTTTCAGCTGGGCCTGATGGATCAGAGCTTGTCCTCACAGCACCACACTGCATTTTTCTAGCTGTTTGGAACAGAACTGGCCACCAGAGATGGGGAAGCTGGCAGGCAGAGCTGATCTGACATGCTCAGAGGAGTTTGCAGTTTCACTGCTGTGGGGGAAAAACAAGGCTGAGCTGTGCCAATGTTTGGCTGTGTGAGTCTATTGTTTGAGCTGAGGATGAGGTCAGAGAGAGCCTGGAACAAAACCCAAGAGCTCTTTTTTTTTCTTCCACTCCCTTGGCATCCTGACATCCACCCTCACTGGACAACTCAAACCCTCTCTGAGCTCTTCCAACCTCATTATTCCATGCTCATCCTCTCAGATTTTGGCACCTGGATGATGTTGATCTTCCAACCCGAACCATTTTTGATTCTACCTCACTTAGCTCCACTTTTTCCCTTCATTTTCTTACCCACCTTTTCACCCTGTGGTCAGTTTTGGGTGCCTGCTTTTATGGTGGGGAGTTTGCAGTGCTGTGAACAGGGATTTGCAGGGAGCTGAGGATGGGATTCCAGATAAGGAGGCACGGGGGAGGTTTTCTGTTTGGTGGCTGCCTGGCAGCATCCTGGTTGAATTGATTGTTTTAATGCTGAAGTTTAATTGTGGTATTAATCACCTGCTAGAGCACCAGCAGTGTTGGGAAGGTGTCTTGTTTAGTTACTATCTGAGGAGCAAAAAGAAAATGGAATAATGATTGTGTCAGTGTTGTGAGCAGGAGGGATTGAACCCAGGCAGCTGAAGCTCTTGTGTTTATAAATTCATAAATTAAATAAATCCCACCACACGGGGCAAAATCTGAGAGCTGGGCATGGCTTGGAATTTTATTGATGGGGGGCTTGTGCAGGCAGATGTGTTCCCACATGGCCACATGCTGCCCTTGCCCCAGCCACCAGGCAAGGCACACAACTGCAGAAGCCTTCCCTTGATCAAATTAATTGGTGGTGTTCACTCCCAAAGCTCCTTGGAGAGAGATGAGGGGAAGAACCCTGAGAACACCTCCCGAAAGCTCGTCCAGACCCATTAATAAAAGAAAAAAAAGACCAGATAAAAAGAAACTATCAGTGTGGAAGTCTGTCTGCAGAGGGAAGCAGATGTAAGCAGCCTGCCTGTGCCTTCTGAAGCTCTGGGAGCTCCTGGAAGGCAGCCAGGGCTGAAAGAATGGCTGCAGGCAGCACCCCTTTCTCCCCTCTCCCTGACCTCCTGGCAGACAAGACGTTTGGACCTTATTAAGCTGTGGAGCACACACTGTGCTTTGCAACTGGGCAGAGCAGGGCACTGCATCTCATCTCCCAGCAGAAACCTCCTCCTTAAACTCCTGCCACCTCCCTGGGCTTCAGGTCTGTGTGTAGATGCTGACTGAGGCACAAAACCACTTGGATGGGATCCTGAGCAAGAGAGAAAGCAAGATACACTGACACGAAACAGAAATATTTTGCATTAGCTCCCTAAATTTCCTTTCAGTTTTACAGGTTCTCACCCTAGATGTCTCTTTTTTTTTTCCCCCTCTGGTGCTTTACTTGTGAACGGATTGTCTTGCCTTCCACATGATTTATGCCTTTATTGTTCTCTGCCCTGCCACTGAGTGGGCATCTCTCCCCGTGCTTAGCTGCTGTTACTCTGCAGGGCAGCCCGTGGGCATCACCCCGTGGTCCCCACGCTGGCTTCAGTGCCCCCTCCCCCTGTGGCAGGGCTGGGTGCACTCAGGTGCTAGGCTGGCTTTTGAGGTGCTGCTGAAACTCCATGGCAGAGGCAGAAAAGAGGTTTGAAAGCAAAGTGAAGAGGCAGAAAAGAGGTTTCACTTTGAAAGCAGAGCGAAGTGAACCTTAAAACCCCCTCCCTTGTCTTCTGTTGTTCCACTCCTTGTTTTCTCTCCCATAGCTTGCTTTTCCCTTCCTGAAGGCTTCCAAAGCACACAAATCTGCTGCTCCCAAAAGACCACCTTGGTTTTTGGGGTAGGTTTTGACCTGCATCCATCTCCCATCACAGCTGCAGCTCCTTCCCTTTGAGCTACAGCCAGAGCTGCTGGAGCCTGGAGGTTTCCTCTG
Source organism: Ceyx cyanopectus (assembly GCA_013401355.1). Classification (NCBI taxonomy): domain Eukaryota; kingdom Metazoa; phylum Chordata; class Aves; order Coraciiformes; family Alcedinidae; genus Ceyx; species Ceyx cyanopectus. Next base: position 25,379 of record VYZU01085064.1, read on the forward strand.
CTCCAGAGGAAGGGGTTAATGCTGGCAGGGGCAGCTCAGGTCCAGTTTGCTGTCCCAGGCAGCACAAGGGGAATCTTTCTGCAGTGGAGCTGTTGCCTCTCATCTCCTGCGACCCACCCTTGTCTCCTGGGAGGTCCTCCCAAACCACTCCTTCCCCCTGAGCTGCAAGGTAGTAAAGCCTTTTGCTCTGAACTCTTACTGCCCCGTGTGACCCAGCGAGGAGAGAGCCCGGGCAGCTTTTTCAGGCAGCTGCTGGGATGCTGAAAGAGGAGCTGTTTTGTGAGGCAGCCGTTTGAAGGCCAAACCTTTACCTTTGAAAAGAGAAAAAGAGACAATTCCCGGCCAAATCCTTTCTAATAAATCGCCGTGTTCTGCTTAATTGCAGTTTTCTCTCCCCTCCACCGGTTGGGCTTCTCCAGACAATGCCCCCCAAAGGTTTGCAGGGAGGGAATTGAAATGTGCTTGGCAGCTCCATTCTGCAAAAGCCTCCCATCATTTTTTTTTTGTCATCGATCCAAACTCTGCCACCACCAGTTCAGCGACGTGAGGTCGCTCTCGTTTCATCCCCTGCTCGCTGGGAGAGGTTTTTCTTCTGGTTTTGGGGGTTTTTTTTGGTGTGTTGTTGCTGTCCTGGCTGCCCTCACCCCCTGCCCAGCTCTCTGGTTGTGTTGGGAGGTTAATCACTCCGGGAGGTAACTCCATCCTTGGCATGTTGTGTGAGCTGGAAATTGGGTGGCTAATTACTGCAGAGCCCGGCCTGGGGAAGCAGCTCCAGAGCTCCTGGAGTGGGAAAAAGGGGGTTTGGCCAGTGTACCTGGAAGAAAAATGGACTTTTCTTTATCATCTAGAGTGCCTACCTAGTCCTCCTTGGCAGAAGAGGGGGAAAAAAAGCCTTTCTGGAAGGGAGACTGCCCTGCTTTGAAACAAAACCCAAGCCAACGTGCGTTTGGATGCGAGCACTGAGCCCAAACTGGTGCAGAGTGGCTTAAACCCCCCCCCCCCCCAAAAAAAAATAAATCTTGCTAGGAGGATGAAATTATCTTTTCTTTTCCCTTTCTGGTCACGTTTTAGCACTGGAGTTACTCAGCGAATTAATAGGTATAGAAATGCAAAGCTCTTTTCTTATTACACGCCATCGATCTGATTGCAGTGTCATTAATTGAAAGAGTGGGGAAATGTGATGGATGGTTCAGTTCAGGATTCCACATTCGTTTTGGCATAGCCCTGCAGGAGAAAAGCTGCATGAAGCTGATTGAAGGGCTCTTTTTGTCTGACATGAATTATTCTTTCATTGTCAAACCTTGTAACAGCATTCAGACATAGGGAGATTTACAATGTGAAATCCTAAATGGGGTCTATTCTGAAAATAAAATTAGAAAAAAAAAAAAAGAAAAAGAGAGAGGGGGGGGAAAAAAAAAAAGCAGCTTTATCTTGCAACGTTGGAAATAGCTACGTTTTCAAAACCCCACCACTCTTCCTCCAAATTAAATCTCTTCTCCCAAACCCAAGGGGCTGGTGTTTCTCCCTTCATTTCAAATGATTCCAATGCTAAGGCCTGAAATGCAAAAGACAATTGGCTTTAATCAGGGAATTGTTGTCAGCCTTGTATTGCATTCAGAGAGATTTGTTTGTGTGAGAGGGTTGGTTTGTTCTTGCACAGCTGTCATTTACCTAGCAGAGCGAGCTGGGCAGTGCTCTCTGAATCCTGCTTGCCCTGAGAAATAAGATCAGCTTTGCTTTTATTTTTGGAGGGGGAAAAAACCCTCGGTGGAGCTTGTTGAGATGTTTTTTAGGAGCCATTCCAGCTTTGAGTGAGCAGAAAACCACATTGGTGTGGCCCGGCAGCGAGATCCCATCTCATCCCAGGAAAGCACATCCTACAAACCAGCTCCATGGGGCTAATTTTTCCTTTTTTTCCCCTTTTTTGCTGGGCATTTTGTTGTTAAATTCCCATTGCTCTTTTGTCTGCTGAGCACAAAATTGGTGGCGGGCTGGGAGAGTGGCTCTGAGGAGAGCTGGGGAAGGTGCAGCTCTGCTCTGCACATCACCCCCCTCTCCAAACTCAGGGAATGCAAAGCAACCACCCAACTTCGAGGCTCGTTTTGAGAATAAAATACTGAAATAACATGCTCTGAATCCATGTCATGCCTGTTAGCAGTGCAAGACACAGCCCAGAGAGGTGAGCTGCAGAAGAGCACTCCATTGCATTCCATCTGCTTAGGGGTGTCTATTCAATCTGGATTTGGGGATTTATTTTTTGTAAGGAAAGCTTATTTTACCCGACTGGGGTGTGTTGGAAGCATCACTAAGCTAGGAGCTCCAAGAAATAAAATGCAGGAGTCGTACCCAGCTGTGGTTTAGCTCCTTCCCTGCGTGCCCGGGTAGATAACCGTGGGAACGATTCCCAGCCTATTCCATTGAACTCCTTCTCAACCTCCAGATAAGTATCGAGCGATTAGTTTCTGCTGGAACTCCCAAACAAATGCCCTCCTTTCACCTGAGATGTCCATCCGCAGGCGAGCAGCCCGGCCCGATAAAAGCCATGAGTAATTCCCATTAAAGTGAGGAAAGCGCCTTTTCCAGACGCTGGGAAATTGTCCTCATCCATCCCCCCCCCAGCCCCTCCTCCCGCCTGTTCTGCATCTAACACCCCGGCGTACGGATATTTTCAGGTCTCATCATCGGAGCTTATTTTCTAGGGGTTCTTGGGGGCTTTTTCCGGGGGGTGGATTTGTTCTTGTGCCGCTTTTTCCCCCCCTCCCCTCCCCGATGGACACCCCGGGCCAGGGGCCGGGATGCGCGGCTGGTCCCGCCGCAGTTGCGGAGCCGCTCCCGGGCTGGGGAGGTGGGGGGGGGATCTCTGCATCTCTGCGCTGCTTTCTCTTCGTAGAAAGCCCAAGATCCTTCGCTAAACCCTCGCTCGGAAAGCCTCCCGTTCTCTGCAAATTCCCAACAAAGCTAAGTTTGGAAAGGAAAAGCCCGGCGGGGGCAGCGGGGATGGGAGAGCCCCGTCCTTGCCTCGGCTCTGCCGCTGCTCCATCAGCTCTTGGCGCTCAGGGCTGGCTCTGGGCATTGTTTTCCCGCAGCTTTGCTTTATTGCGAGCACCTTTCCAGGTTGTTAGCAGTGCTAATCTGGAAGCCACCCACTGGTCTTAAAAGGTGAGGGAGCTGGGGACTTATTTCTCGAAGGAAGTATTTGAATTGATGATGATAATAACGATTTAATTAATTTGGCTTTATGCTGTCTGAAAACAAAATCACCTCCACAGTTCCCAAATTGGGAAGAACAAATATATATCTATATATTTTTTTTTTTGCCTTTGGTGTCACTAATGAACCTCCCATGGAAGCTGCTCTAAGTAGAGAGCTGAGGATGGAGGGTTCTGCATCCTCTCTGCCAGCATCTTGTACGTGAAGGGGGGGGGGGGGAACAAAAAATAACCCCAGCAGGCTTCCTTCTCAGCAACCAACTCTGTCCAACTGCTGCGTTTTCGGAGCCCCCTGCACTTCCCAGTTCAGTGCCAGGTTGGAGCCCTGGTCTCTCTCAAGCAAATCAGTGTAAATAACATTGTCCCCCAGCACTGGTGGTGTCATCCCTGCTCATGGAGAGCAGCCCGGCTCTTGGCTTTTTCTCCTGCTGGAGTCAGGGTGGTGCTGGAATTTTGGAGCTTTTCTCAGGTCCTTTGCTTTTGGTTTCGTTGGTTCGGGTTGGAGTCCCTTTTGACTCTGACAGTTTGTAAAGGTAAGGCTCATTTATTTGAGGGTAAGAAGAAGGAGAGAGTTCAAGGTACCGTATCTTTCTTCTTAATTGTTTTGGCTTAAGTCTGAAACATTAGGGGGAAAAAAAAATAACAAACCACCCTTAAAATGATCTTAGAAGTAACAGGAATGAAAAGAGAAATAGAAACAGATTTAGCTTACCCTCTTTATGGACTTAACTTCGGGATATTAGGCATCCACTCTGTCTCCTCTGGAATAATCAGTTTCTTATCTAATGTATATGAAATAACCAAATACATCTACATCATTTGCATCTTTTAACTGGGGAACAATTGATCAAAAAAACCCCAAAACTCAACAAACCAACCCCATAAAAAATCAGTGCTACAGATCCGAGCATCTTTTCGTTTCCAGCCTTTAAGTCCCCATTTATTTCCATCTAGTTAAGCTTAATTTCCTTTTCTTGTGCCGTTCAAATGAAAATCTACAATGCCATGTCTAATTGTGTTACTCTTCACATTAATAACCTGTAACTTTCCATAACAATGAGCAAGAAGCATGGAAAAAAAAAAAAAAAAAGGCAAGAAACAGCTGCAATTATTTGTTGCTGGCTAAGTTACTGTACGTGACCCAGGTGCTGTAGTACTATTTGCATGTGTTTCTCACCTTTGTTCACCCAGACACATGGGGATCTGGAGCTATTGCTGACTAATTGATAGTTGTAGTAACTGCTATAGGCTCCTTAGATTAGAAATGCATGCAGACGTGTGTCTTGATTCCAACATTAAGGAACACACACACTCTCACTTACTTCCACGGGCAGAAAGTCTTCGTACTATTAGAGGTGTGTGATGGAGATAGCAGGACATAAAACAGAAGAGAGAGAGAGACAGAGGGAGAGAGAGAGAGACAGAGACAGAGAGATGGCATGCAGCATATATACCCCTACAAATAGTTCTAAAATGCCTTTGCAAATGCAGAAGTCTTCAGAAGCATCCAGCAGTTCAGCACACCCTTTTTATCTCTTCTCTGCGGGACGCCTCCATCCACATTACTGGAAAAAAAGCAGAAAAGGTGAGAGCTCTGCCATCTTAGCTCGGAATTCATCTGATTTCCTCCTTTTTTTTTTCCTCCCCCCCCTCTCTTTTTTTTTTA
>VYZU01085064.1:31307-59582 GCA_013401355.1 Ceyx cyanopectus
CCCCCCCTTGTATTCCTCATGCCATTGTCCATTCTCATGATGGCAGCCGCCCTTGCTCTTGAATGCGAGTGGCACAGCGGGAGCAAAAAGGGTTCAGGGCTGCATTGTCAAAGCCATGGTTGCCTATTGTTTCTTAGCCTTTCACTGCTCTGCTTTTCCGAGCCTCTTTCCCTATCAGTGGCCCCTGTCAAGGGGAGGAGTAGGGAGAAAATTGCAAGAGTTAGTCGTCCTTTTTATTGCACACTCTTCTGATAAACAGCCCAGCAATGCACAAAAAAAATTAGGGATTTTTTTCCAGCGACGGGACGGGGTGTGGGGGGGTGTGGGGGNGGGGGGTGGTGGAAAAAAAGAAAGGCTTTGGAGATGTTTGGTCGTTGCCCTTATGTCAAAAGCTTGCTGTCTCAAAGACTTTGTGGTGGTGTTTTGGCCAGCAAAAAAAAAAATAGAGGCAGCTGCAACAGTGAGCTATTTAGCCACAAGGTAAAAATTTCCTGTTGCTATTGGGATACTGATGCTTTTCCATTTGCCAGGGTGGGGGGCGGGAAGAAGCATGACTGAAAACATTTCTCTAACTAGCCATCCATCCATCCATCCATCTGTATTTTCTGTTTGAAAGCAATCAAAAACTGAGATTCGGGTTATTTCTGAGGCCAGGGAGGCTGCTTGCAACTTCAGTTGGATGTGGGGAAGATCTGAGGGTTGTGTTTCAGATGGTTGTGCTGGGATGTGGGGGGAACGACCGTCCTGCTGGTGCCAGAAAGTGCTGCTTTGTCAGGTCACCTCCAACTCATTTCTTGCCACAATTTCTTCCCGAGATGTACAGGGCTTTGCCTGACATTTAAATGTCTGCTTGATTGTCTTCTGTGAACAGGCCAGTTTTGCTGCTGTTCAAAACTTCAGGGAGGTTGCAAAGCCGTGGCCTCAAAAGTTTGGTTTTTGCTTTACCGTGGGGGGATATGAAATTGCTTTGAAAAAAAAAAATATTTCCAAATCTGCCTTCCAAGAAGAGCACAAACACATATTCCAGTCGTAAATAACCCGCTCGTTTCACTTCAGCATTTTAATTTTTTTTTGGTGGGTTTCAGTATCTGACAAAGTCAGAAAGCAAATTGCAATTTGATTTCTGCTTTTAGCTGCTTTTTTGCACCTACGACCCATCTTTTCCACCCTTAAATTTCTCCTTTGCTCTGCTAACTGTGCAGAACATTTAGCACTTTGGGGGTTTCGGTTTGAAAAAGGCTCGGATTTGTACCCTGAGCTCTTGCTTTGTCAGGATTGTGACCAAGAAAACAGCACAGAGCAGAGCTGTGCTGAATATGTAAGTGATTGCAAATGTCTAGAGCTATTTTATCCTGTCTAATAATAACAGTCGGAGAGCTTTCACAGATGCAAATATGCTTGAAGTGTTAAAAGAAGCTCACAGAGAAATATTCCTCCAACTGCTGAATAGTTCAGGCTCTTGGTTTGGGCGTGTTGAAGAATATCTAGTTGTCTGAGCTTCCCAAATGATCCCTGTTTGAATTCACTTGGAAAGAAAAGGGAGAACTGGGTGGCACCTGAATTCACTTTTAACTCTCAGCGTGCTGAGCTGGGAGGGATTTGCTGACCAAATTCTCTTGCTGTGTCCTCCACACAACTCCCTTTGCCTTTTGCTGTCTGCACCAGGCTTTTTTTTGCACGGGTCCACTGCGAGTTCTAGGTCAAGTGCGTGGCTGTTTGGGCTATCTTTAGGACTGCAGCTTGCTGAAGAAAATGCTGAAAAGAACTCTGGCCTGCTTTTAAATCCAACTGAATTCAGCTGAGGCCACCCCGGGAGCACAACGGTGAATTTCCAGTCCACATCTGCCTCGTATTTACCAGTGTCTGGGTGGAAAGGAGCACTCCTCTCCCAGAAAAGTTTGGAATCTCTTTTGTCAGAGGTTGTCATTTCTGGTCTCTCGAGCTGGACTGGCATTTTCTTCAATCTTTTGTCACTGGAGCTGAATGGAAAACCTGGAAAGTGCCAGAGATGAAAGCAAGGGGGCCGAGGATTCCGAGCGATTCCGGGCGCTCGACTCTCCGAGGCAGATGGTGCCTCAGCCTCATTTTCCTTCCTCCAGTGGAAAGATGGAAACCACCACTGAATACTGATGCAGCAGCATCAGGCCTGGCTCGTTGCTTGCCTTTTGGGGTTTCTCTTGCAGGGCTTTGTGCTCTCCTGTCACCCTGCTCAGCAGAGATGCCCACTGGCTGAGCGGGGCTGGTTTACACACGGGTGTAAATCCAGCAGTTCCTCTCTACTCAGGCTTGTGGATGTGGTAACAACCTGACTTGCCTGCCTTCCAGACCTTTGAGTAACTCCCTGTGCTTTCTTGAGGGAAATATTCTCTTCTCCAAAGACATTCCCCACACTGGCAGTGGGAATGTGGTGGTGGTGACTGAGGTATCAGGTCTACCTGGGAAGAAAAAAAAGTTTCTTCCCAGCAAAGGCAGAAAAACTTGTCCCCAGAGATGTGTTTTGCTGCACAAAGGGAGTTTTTGCTGCACTCCAGGAGTTTAACTGGAGAACTGCTACAGCCTGGGGATTAAGAGAGAAGTGTTTCAGGTAGAGAAGTGAAAAACTTTGCTCTGTGTTGAATTTTTAAGTGATTTTTATCTCCTTATTTATTAAGACAACTTGTGTTCACGTTGCTTTTAACCTTGGAAAAGGTTTCCCACCTCCCCCAGACCCATTTTGCAATCTGAGGTTGCTCTGTGCACAGCTCCAGCTCAAGATCCAGGCACCAATTTAGCTTCTCCCAGTGGGATTTCAGTGAAGCACAACCCTTAGAGCTCTGCTCTACATGGGAATAAATGTCTCTCTTTTTTTTTTTTGTCCCCTGTAGGAATAACTCGATGACTTCAGTGGGAATTGCTCATAAAAGAGAAATAAATAGGGTCACCTGGATTCTTCTGAAGGGAAAGTCAAGGCCAGAAGTCTCCTTGGTAGATCTCTGCAAGACACAAGCCATGGGGGTCTCACCTGCTGCAGACACTCCAGGCCTCTTCTCCACACTCTCCATCCCATGGTGAATTCAGGCAAGTACCATTTTCCCTGCAACTTTTCCTGCTGATCCTTAGGAGTTCTTAGTGAGTGGCTTCTCACACTCATTTTATCAGTGAAGAAGATTCTGAATGCAGAGGGGGTAAGGGGACAGACTCTTCTCTGCCCCTGTTGCTTCCACTGCAGGGTGTGAAGCATTTTGTTGGTGGAAAGCTGTCAGGGATTCTTGTCTTGCCTGGGCTGGGCTTCCCTGAGGTGGAGACAGTTTTGAGCTGGCAGATTTCATTCTTCTTTATTCCAAACATGTGACACAGTTGAACAAAACCAGGACTTTGAAAGCCACGAGTGTGTTGGTGCCACAGCAAACCTCCACGTGACAGGGTTGGCAAGAAAGAGAAGGATTTGTAAATAAATCCTTTCTTTCTAGCTCAGGGCAGTTGCTGTGTTCTGATGCTGTGTCAGAAGAGCCTCATCTGCTCCAACATCATCTGAATTCAGAGTTCAGAGCATCCTTTCAGCTTTTGCTGGACATCACTTGGCCACGAGGTGATTTTTTTGGTAGGGAAACTGGGCTGTAACTTCAGTTCTGTTTACACACCTGAAATCTGCTCCACCACTTTCTCCAGTCTCTGTGGAATTCCCACTTGGATTGATGTGAGTTCTGAACCCAGGTCGTGCATGTGCTGAGAGCTGTGGCCATGATTTTGTTTCTTTATGGTGACTTGGACTGAACTTGGATGTCAATTATGGATTTCAAGGCACAGATTGTGTCTCCTCCTGCCTCTTTTTCCTCTGGTTGTTCATGGTTTGGGAAGGGATTGGAGTCTAATGGAAGCACTTGTGACCTTGCAGATCCTGGTCTATTTTTGCAGCATGTGCAGTCAGTTCTGTAAGGGTTTTTTTTGAGCTTTTATCAAAGCAAAAATCAAGCTCTGCACCATTTAGCATTTTCCCATCCCTCACAGCTTGTCTTGTCCAACTTTATCCTATAATGCTTGGCAAAATGATAAGGGAATGAGATGAAGAGACTACATCATGTGCTGTGTAGAGGTGTCATCAGTTGAGAGGATGCTGCACAGGGGTGTGTTCTGGCCCCAGGTGCCTGAGGAATGTGCCAGTGTTAGGTTTAAATGCTGAGAGAGCAAGAAACCAGTTGCAAATCATGTTCTTCCTCCAGAATTTCCCCCAGGCCCTGTTTCTGGTTAGATCTCCCTCCATTCTGCTGCTGATCCCTGCCTTGATATCCATCTCTGCTTCATATTCCTGCCTGTGCATCAGAAACCCTGACAGTCTTTGCCAAGTCAGCACCTTCTCCACATGGAAATCCCTTCCAAAAACCTCATTTCTTCAGCACTGACCACATGGAATGATTTCTTCTAATATAGCTGGATATTTGGCAAGGCCCTGGGTGGATTAGCTGGACAGTGGGCACACATCTAAATGGACTGTGTGATCATTTCACTGTTTTTTTTGCTTTCCTTATTTATTTAACTTTCTCATTTTGCTTTTTTTTTTTGTTGTGAAATAAGCTGATGAACTGCTTGAGTTGGGGCATCATGTCAAGTGTTTTCATTTATTCTTTTTAGCACTTTTGAATTTTTGATAAATAAGTGGTAATAAATAAATAAATAGATTAAAATACAAGCCCCAGCTTAGGGAAAAAAATGCCCAGCTGGCATTAGTGGAAATCCAACAGTGGGAAAGCAACAGGGTGGATGAGACACTGGGTAAGCCCCAAGTGAACATGATGCAGCCTCAGAGCTGCCCCTGCCTTCAGCCTGGTGTTGGACTGGAGAGCTCCTGAGCTCCTTTGCAACTGGAATTACCCAGTGAGTACAGGGAGGGAGGTGTCCATGGGATGGAGATGGTTACACAGCTCTCTCTACTTCCCAGGATGAACTTCACTGCAGGCCAAGCAGGTGAAACACTGAAAAGGCTTCCCTGTGTTTGGATGGGGAGGGAGAGGATTGAAGCAATGCCAGAGTCAGTTCCTAGGCAGTAATTAGTTCAGGGTATAGTTGGAGTAGTTAAGACAGCCATGGTGTGAGTATTGACTCATCAGCTGGTATTTCTGAGGACACAGGTTTGGGAACCTCCACCCAGAAGGTGCCAGAGAAATCTCAACCTTGGGGAATGATCTTTTGGGGCCATCTGCTTCTGCCTCCTTTAGCAAGCTGCACTCAGGGGAGAGCAGAGGAGGGCCTGGGTGACAAACTTGCTTTGTTCTGAGGTTTAAAATCAACTTGTTGTGGCTAAAGATGACAGGGCTTAGCTTCCCAGAATGCTTGTTGTCATTTCAGGGCAGCCCTCTTTATCAGCAGAGCTGTGATTAATTACAGCAGGGCTGCTTCCAATTGGAAACAGACAGCAAATGCTAATTTTTTCCCCCCTCCTCAGTGGTACTGAGCAGCCTGGGGCCCAGTGATGCTCACAATTAGGCCCTAATCCTCCAGATCCTGCTGCTCACATCTCACTCTGCTGGGGTTGGTCAGTGTGGGTTGTGCATCATCCCTGGAGTGCCAACATGTCAGGGGAGCTGGGTCTGTCCTGCCTCTTGGACTGTGACCAGCTCAGGGTGTAAAGAACTGCTGGGAGACCCTGGGTGCAGCCCCAAGGTAGCTCTGAGAACCTAAAACCCACATTTTAACCCACATTTGTAGGTCAAAAGCTTACAAATTATTAATATAACATGGCTTTGTGACATTACAGGTGACTTTAGGTATCTTCAGGAGCACCTTAAAAATGGGCATTGCTTATGCTACTAGCTGGTTTTATTACAAGAGAAATAAAACCAGTTTAATTCTCATCTCTTCCTGCTTTTTCTCTCACTGTAGCACTGACCAGTGAGCCCTAAGGGTGGGATTCTCCCCCAGGATGCCATGGCTGGGACTGTGGTTGAGCCCAGCAGACAGTCTGGGGTGACTGAGGGGAACTGACTCTGCTTCCCAGATGTGTCAGTGCTGCCAAGAAGACTGTTCTGAATAAAAGAACATGAGGTTGAACATCTTTTACATCAGTCCAATCAGTCAGATCCAGGCAATCTTTGCTTAAAAAAGAAAACCCTCTTAAGAATCTTGGCTGAGAAGGGCTTAGCTTCAAGGAAGCTGATTCAGCAGCCAGCAAGCTGGGAGGACTCCTTCAGGAAGCTCCAATGGATTTTGGATCAAACTCTTCCTAATAATGTGGATTATCCTGCATTTTCTTATTTACAGGGGGGGTGTGCAACCCTTGAAACTAGGAGCTGCTGCTGAAATCAGCCACCAAGGGCTTCACAGTGCAGCTCCTTGGGATAATCTGCAAACACACTGGAGTCTTTGGAATGCTCCTGAGTAAGCTGAGACTGCTTTTGACATCCCTGCTGCAGCTAAAGCCATGGCCAGGTCAGCAGCCTTCATTTCCTACTGAGTTTTCCTAGAGAGCTGAGCCACACTTTTGGTTTAGTCCTCAAGACCATTCCCAGGAAAACAGGAATAGCTCAGTTCCCTCAGCCAGGCTGCTGCAGACAGATGGTGGTTAATTCACTTAGCACTCAGCTGAAATGATGAGGGACTTGCTTCTGGTTTTATTGAGTTCACAGAGTGAGCTCAGTGCCAATAATCCTCTGAGCCCTGGGATGGGGCTGATTGGAGCAAAAGCCCTGGAGTCCCACAAAAGTCCCTCCTTCCCCTTTATGGTTTCTTCTGGTCCCTTTTGGCTCCAGTGGCTTCCAATAGCCTTCAGAATTAGTCTGGTTGATTTATTTCCCTATTTCCCTGGCACTGGACACAGATTAAAAGAGAAGAAGGAACCCAAAAGCAGAGCTGACTTCACCAACTTGCATTTCTCCTCCTTTTTCCAGAAGCTGTGGATGCAACAGCACAGTTCTCATTTACATTCTCATGACAGTCATGAAAAAAACCAAATATCTGGCCCCAAACCCCCAAACTAATTGATAATTCTGCAATTTTGCATCATTTTCAGTGACCTGGTGCCAAGGAGCCAACACCTTGGGCTTGCAAATAGCACTGCAGTGGAGTGCTGAGAACTCCAGTGGTGTGGAGTTCTCTGAATTCCTCAATCTCATCCCTTTTTTATCTGTTTTGGAGCTCCTAATTAGCTGTTCTCCATGCCCAGTGCTCCAGGAGGGTGCAGTTTGGGTGTCTGCTGGCTGAAAACTCTCACCCCCTGGCTCTTAAGGGCACAACCCAGGGACCACTGCAGAGCATCACTCAGGCTTCACTCCAAAAAGAACTGTATCAGTGGAGATTTTCAGGGCAAAAGGCCAGGAAAAGGCAGGGAGAGAGGGAGGTTATTCCTTCTGCCCTGCACCCAGCTCATCTCTGTTTGCACATGGATGTGCTGTGGTGGTTATTTTTGGTCTTTTCCCACCTCCAGTGGTAATTTGGAGCTGAGCAGAGTGTGGCTGTGGGAACGAGCAGATCCTGGCAGCAGCAGCCTCCCCACTTTGGAGCCCTGACTCCTGCCACATGAAGTGCTCTCAGCAGCTCCTCCTGTGCATCTCCCCCTCATTACAGAGTGTGGTAGTGGTGGTGGAACTGGGCCCACAATATTATGGCACAAACTAGCAAACACACAACCCTCCACGAGCTGTAATAGCATAATAGGATAAGTGCCAGGGAGAAGCAGCAGGATATAATAGGTACTCAGCTGCTCTCAGAGATGAGGCCTCTGCATCTACCTGGCTAGAAGCAAGCTGGAAAACTAGGGCAGCATAAGCACAGAGAGACAGTGGAAGTGCTGCAGGAGGGGAAAAGGCACCAAGAGGGGATGTTATGTAAGAAAGAAGAAGAAGAATCTCTGTGTTGAGTCCTGTTCAACCTGAGATGCTTCACCTCTTTGGGATTAGCTTTGCTAATTCCTCCTCCAAAGGTCTCTGCTCTGTGCTCTGGCTGGAGTGTGGAGAAGCATCCCTCTGCCTGCCTCCAGCTCCTGCATTTCAGGCTGCTTTGTGGGGTAATGGGGCTGAATGCCAGCCAGGCTTTGTGCTAGCTCAGGGTGGAACTGGTGGGGCAGTGGGAAATCAAACTGGTGTGTGTGGGGAGGGATCTCAGAGCTCCCTGCCTTGTGCTCCAGCTTGTGTGAGCTGCCTCCTGTGGGGGGGGGGGGGTTTGGAATTCTGATTTTCTCTGGTGGCTGGGATGGTGGCACCCCCCCCCCCCCCCCCTCGTGTTGAACTGTGTGCTCCTTCAGGCCAAGACATGACTTTCTGGCACTGCCTGAGCACAGTTGAGATGTGTTTTCCATGCTGCTCTTTGATGTACACACAGCTTGGCTTTGTGGCTCAGCCAAGTTCCCAATTTCACTTTTAAATTCTTTGCTGACTTGGGTTCAGTGAAGTGATGAGTCATTTTTTATTTTTTTTTTAATATATACTTGCATCCAAATTTGCATTTTCTTCCACTCAGGAACAGGTTAAATGAACCATTGAGATGATGGAGAGAGAGATGCCAGGGAAAGTGATGTTTGCTGTGATCCTCTTCTGTTCCTCTGTGATTCAGATCCCTGCCATTCACTTTCTTGCTCAGATGTGGGTTGCTGAGTGATGCCTCCCCCCTCAGTGCCTCCCTTTCCTCTTAGTTCTTCATTTTTTGGGGGGTTTGAAGGAGTTACAACTCATTCATCTGGTTTGGATTGTGGGTTTCCCTCCAGTGCTGTGCCATCCAACAGTGAAATTCACATTGGATTTGCCAAGGTGAACTGCAGCCCTGAATGTGCACGGGGAGGAGAATAAAAATCACAGGAGATGAGGTGTTAAAAAGCAGAAAATGAACCTTGCCATTTGTATTCTTTGCAAACTTAACTGCAGCAAGGGGTTTTAGAAGGAAAAAAATCTAGTTAAAAGTCTGAGAAATAAGAAATTGGAGCATTTTTTTATCTTTCCACAGCTTTGTGAGATTGATTGAGAGAAAAATCAATATAATTTTCATTATCTAGTGAGGAAATAATTGTGCTGAATTACAGGTGGTCAGGCAGGTCATGAAGTGAGGAGCTGAACTTGCTTCCCTGAGGGAAAAGCTGAGTTGAAACCCAAAATAAGGAGGGGATATTTGTTCTTAGTCTTACTTTTGAGGAGTGTTCAGGATCTCAGCTGCCAGTTGAGAAGGGGAAATCAGCGAGCCACTTGGCATAATGATGATGATGATGATGCAAAATCACCTTCATCCCAGGTCTGCTGTGGAGAGAGTGTGCTCCAACTGACTCCCATTGCCTCTTGGCACTGAGCAGAGTCTGGCTCCATCCTCCCTACACTCAACATCTTGACAGACACTGCTGAGCTCCCCCCTCAGTCTCCTCCAGGCTAAAGAGCCCCAGCTCTCTCAGCCTCTCCTCAGCAGGGAGATCTCCACTCCCCCCAGCATCTTGGTGCCCTGCACTGGACTCTCTCCAGTACATCTCTGTCTTTCCTGAACTGGGCCCAGCATTCCAGGTGGGGTCTCAGCAGTGCAGAGCAGAGGGGGAGGAGAACCTCCCTTGCCCTGCTGCCCACACTCCTCCTAATGCCCCCAGGATGCCAGTGGAATTCTTGTCCACAGGGCCCCCCCAGATCTTTATATCCCCAGGGGTTGCCCTCCCCAGAAGCAGCACCCCTCCCTCTCCTCCCTCCTGTCTCCCCAGCACCCAGAGAGCTGGAAAAAGCCATTTTCCCTCCCCTTGGGAAGCTCGGAGTGACAGTGGCTGCTGCAGGCAGAGTGCAGGACCTGCCCTGCCTGCAGCTGCCCCGCTCTGCTGCGGTTCTTTAGCATTATTGATCCCTCCCGACTCCTGGGCTGCAGCGGTTGCCATTGACCCTGGCATCTTGCAGGAACAGACTGCCTGCTCATGTGATCCCCACTGCCTTTGTCCTTGTTCCCAGGCACTTCCCCGGTTTCCTCAGCAGATGGCTTTTGTTCCTGACAAAGATTGCTCATCCCATTGTTAACCGGTGTGCCCGGGCCAGCCTGGGGTCCTGGGGCAGGCTTCACCCCCCCCCTTCCCACCCCCAGCCTCTTCCAGAAGGAGCCTGGGTTGCTTTTTGCTGCTCTTTTCCCCTCCCCTTCTCCTCCCAGGGGGGCTGGCAGGATTCTTTCTAAAGCTGGAGTCTGTTTTCTGGGGAAGTAAAAGCAGGGCAAGCAGATTTTGGGGGTGGAAGGGGGTTTTGGGGGGACACCTTGCTGAAATCAGCATGCATCCCCCCCTTGGGTTTGGTTTGCATCTCTTAGGATGAGGTTGCAACCTGCTGCAAGGGATGGGGAGAAAGTGAGGGATTCTGGCAGGGGTTTGGGTGGGAATCAGTGGGGTCTGGGTGGAAATCTGGGGTTTGGGTGGCAATCAGGGGGGTCTGGATGTGAATCTGGAGGGTCTGGGTGGGAATCAGTGGGATCTGGATGGGAATCAGTGGGATTTAGGTGGGAATCTGGGGTTTGAGTGGGAATCTGGGGTTTGGGTGGGAATCAGTGGGGTCTGGGTGGGAATCAGTGGGGTCTGGGTGGGAATCAGTGGGGATTGGGTGGGAATCTGGGGTTTGGGTGGGAATCAGTGGGGTCTGGGTGGGAATCAGTGGGGTTTGGGTGGGAATCTGGGGTTTGGGTGGGAATCAGTGGGATTTAGGTGGGAATCTGGGGTTTGAGTGGGAATCTGGGGTTTGGGTGGGAATCAGTGGGGTCTGGATGGGCATCAGTGGGATCTGGGTGGGAATCAGTGGGGTTTGGATGGGAATCAGTGGGGTCTGGGTGGGAATCAGTGGGGTTTGGGTGCCAGCAGGTGCTAAATGAGCCATCCTTGCCCTTCCAATCCAGGCAGGTCCATCACTGTGCACTCAGGTGAGAAGCTTCTCTGTCCACATGGCCTCAATTCTGAGGCATCCCATGCTGGGATGTTTGGCAAAGCAGGGTCTGGCTGCTGCTCAGTGTCCTGGCATATCCAAGTGGGGAAAATGGGTGTAGGGTTGAGTGATGGGCAGCAGAGAGGGAATTTCAGCCAACCCACTACCTAAAGAATGGCTCAGGAGGAAAAGCTGCTCAATTCTGCATTGGCTCCTAATGGCTTTGGAGTTCAAGGTTTTTCCTTGAGTTCTGAGCTTTCTCTTGGGCTCTAAGGGGGTATTTTACTCTTGCTTTGCTTGTGGGGTACCAGGAGTGTGGATTGGCTTCTCCCTCACTTTATTCAGCTCAATTCTTTCTTCTGATTTGCCTTTTCTAGCCAGAAAATGAAGGATAAGATCCATGAGGCTGATTTCTGCAGCAGCCTGGCTCTGAGATCAACTTTGCCACCTCTGTGTAGAACCTGAATCAGGTTCTAAAAGCTGCTCAGAGGCTCATGATTTTCCATTATTATTCCTTTTGATTTCATGATCACTTTGTCTCAGGAAGCAAATCTCTCTGATTAATTAATTTGTTTATTTAATGTGCTTCAAACCCTTTTTCTTACTAAACCCACACTAAATGACTTTCTTATCACCTTACCCCCCCTGGCTGCACCTTTGCCCACAAAGATGCTCAGAAACGAGGTTTTGAGGTTATTTTGCCTTCCGATTTTTTTTCCTCTCACGAGGGGAAAATGAAATGAACAAACCAACCCGGTGGAGGGAGGAGGAATTTGGGTGGCAAAGTCACCTTTTGGCCAGTCCTGTGTGTGATCCCCCTCTTCTGGCAGCCTGCGGGATTGGCCCCGCAGCTCAGCTCAGACAATGAGACTCGGCCAGGAGGGAGGAATCCTTCCCATTATCCCCCTGAATCATCCCATCTGGGCTTTGGGATGGATGCAGCTGGAAGGACTGGGGGTGATGGGTTCTCCCCTGGCTGGCACCTGGAGACCAATCCATCCCAGCGTGGATTGGAGCTTCTGGGGGGGGTGGGTGCTGGGATTTGGGTTGGCTTGGAGCAGAAGTGGGGTGAGGAGGCAACTTAGATCCATAGCCAAGCTTCAATCCACCTGCATCTTCCAGAAGAATCTAAGTTTGGAGCTACAAAGATATTCCTAATTGTCTGGCATCTGCCACCCTGCTCCATCATCTCCCTCTGCCTTGCTGGAGTTCAGAACATCTACCTAGACTCTTAAAAATACTCTGGAGAAGGAATTACAAACTGGATTTCAACAGAAAAAAAAAAGAGAACTAAAGCAAAGAGAAATCCTGGAACAAAGCAGCAGCTGCTGACTCATCACCCAGAGTCCCCCCAAGGAGGCTGGAAATCACCCTGGGAGGTGGGAGAGGACAGGAGGGGAGCCAGAGGTAACCTCTGAGCACAGCTTTGATGGGATCCCTTCTCTTTTCCATCTTAACTGTCTCAGTTGGTGTTTTTAGCTTTTTTTTCCCTCCTTTTTCCATCTGCAATCTCAGCACCCCCCATGGCAGAGTGAAAAGAGGTTGCACTGGGAGCTCCCCCTGCCTGGAAGAAATCACAATTTAGGCAAAACCTCCAACTCCCAGCCTCTAAACTGGGCTGTTTGGCTTTCCAAGCAGCAGGCTGCACCTTCCTTGGATGATTCCCACCTCAGATCCCTCTCTTTGGATCCATGGCAGTGCTGAGAGAACCCCAGCACCCTCTCCTACCCCCAGAGAATCGATCAACCTCGACTAAGACTTTAATGACTCCTTTTCCTCCCAAGGAAACAAACTCAGGCACACACACACACATCAACAACAAGGAAAAAAAAATCCCTTTTTTTTTTTTAATTTAAAAAAAAAAAAAGCAGCCAGGGGCTGAGGAGGGACCTCGTCTGGTCAATGAAAGAAAGAGACGGATGTCTGGTGCCATGGCAATGGAACAGGGATTACTTAGCACTGGAAAATAGGTTCTTTTTTTTTTTCTTCTTTTTTTTTTATTCCTGTGTTGTGTTGTGTTTTTTTTTTCTCAGGCAGCTCAGAGTTGTCACCGAGTCTGAGAGGCCCATTTAGAGGAAAACGAGCCTGTGAGTAGAATTGAATGCTTGCTTTCAGCTGCTGCTGCTGCTAACACAGCCTGCTTTGCTTTGGGGGGAAAACACCCCCATTTCTGCACAGCACTTTCCCCAGCACACTGTGGGGGGAAAAAAAACCCATGGAAAAGAACTCACTGGATGCAGATTCAGGCTAAGGGGGAGCACACACTGCTAACAAAACCCTTGGCAAAAAAAAACCCCTTGAATGTCAGCAGAGATGCTGGGAGAACCCAGCCCTTTGCTGCTCATTTCTGTCTGATCTGGGGAATATTCTGCATTTTTCTGCCATCAGGATGCACTGGGAGCAGGTAACCTGACAAAAAATGTGTTTTTTTTGGTGGAAATTGCTGGTTTCCAACTCTTCCCAAGAAGCACTTGGGTTCTGTGCAGTTTTCTCCCCACCCCCCATGGTAAATGTCTTTTTTTTTGTTGTTGTCAAGCTACTAAGTTTCAACCCCAAGAGAAATATTTGGGTCCAGAGGATGTTGTTTTGAAAATTCATCTTCTTCCTGTAAACGTTTTGAGCTGAGGACTGGAAGCACAACCAAGTGATGCTGTTTGCAGAGAGGTTTGGGGTTTTTTTTTTGCAACCACATTTGGAATATCTGGATTTTTTTTGGTGGAGATCTTGTCTGTCTTTGTCACCTCTTGGTGTCCCAGCCAGGAGATGAAGGTGTTTTCTGCCCCGAGCTGTCTCATGGTGAATCCACCCACCAGCCTCCACACAAGAAGGTTCTAAGTAGACTATTTATGGCAGAAAAAAAGAATTAAAAAAGACCTTTCTGTGACTTTTCTGGGCTGGCTGAGGGATTCCCAGAGGCTCTGAGACACCTGGGGTCGTCTTTGTTGTTTTCCTCCCTCCTCTGCTGATTTTCACTGGATTTACCTCCAGATATCCCCCAGAAATTAATCCCCCTGTCATGTGTGGCCCTGATTCTTCTCCTTTCCTGAGGCAGAACCTTGGAGGGAGTTGGGTTGATTTATTCCTAAAGGATTATTACCTTTGCTGGGATATTCAGAGACATTTCACGAGCTGGAAAAGATTCCCTGCTGATGTTTGGAGGTGATGTTTTATTTTACCAGTGTGAGCCAAAGATGGGTGGAATATATTCATTTTATTCTATATATGCTCTTTCATCTCCCTTCATTTGCTAACCCAAAATAATCCCCTTTTTTTTGGTGGTGGTGGTGGGGGGGTAGGTGGTGCAATGTGGCAGGTTAAAACAAAAGTACCCCTCCTTTTCAGTGATTCCTGCCTGTGAAACAGAAAATCTCTTGGCCAGGTAAAAAATTTGAGTTGTCATAGCAACAGCAGGATGGCTATTTATTTTTGGATTTCCATTTTCACTGATTTATTTAACACATTGACAATCCATTTATAATGAAGAGGAATTCAAGAGGGGTTGGGGTGGGGTTTTTTTTTTGTTGTTTCTGGCTGGGTTTATACTCGACCAAGGTTGGGTGGCTTTTCTTCATGGCAAATAAGCAAAGATAAAAGAGGGAAATAATAAAAAAAGAAGCCTTGTGGCTTTAAGGGGCTTTTTTAGCAGCCAAATACAGGTGCTGAGTGGTCATGGGTGGGTGAAAACACCCTTGACTTGTTTATTTGGTGTCTTTTAGAAGAAGCTGAGTGTTCTAAAGCACAACAAAGCTTTGCATCCAGCAAAATTCCACCTGCCTCTGCTTCCACCCCCTTGCTGCCAAGCAGAGGTCAGCAGAGCCATGGCAAGTGGCTCATTTTGGGGTGTTTTGTGCTCAAATGGGCTGCTCTGGGGCTTCACTAGGGTTGTTTGCACCCCCAGGGCACATGGTGGAGAGCAGAGGGATGATCCCATTTCCTGGGATGGGTTTGGGGGGCATGAAAAGCAGCCCAGATGATGATGCTCCATCAAAACTGCCAGCCTGGCACAAGCTCTGGAGCTCTTAAATAATTTTCTTTCTCTTGTTGCTATCCCTGGCATGAATCTGGGCTGATTTCAAGGCAAGTGGCTGACCAGGGCTGCCCTTCCAGCCCAGACATCTCCATTTGGGAAGCAGGGGCTTGGTTTTGACCTGGGCACTTCAGGAGAGGTGAGTGTTGGGTGGTAGATAAGAGAAAACCCAGCATTGATTCTGGATGTGATCCTGAGCATCCAGGAGAGCACTGTCCAGCTACTTCTCCACTTCTGCCAGGGGAGGATTCAGTCTGTGGGGCTGAGAAGGGTGGGAAAACCCCCCCCCAAAATCAACTTCCAGACATAAATACAATCTGGCCAAGCCATAAACATTATTATTAAAGCAAGTCTATCCCTGCAGGGCAGGTTTTCCTTCATAATGCTTCCCTGATTGCTCTTCCCCAGAGCTGGGGAAGTGGATAGTGGGCTGATTATCCATGGACCACCATCTACACCAGGGTAAAACTGTTTCCTTTGTGTGTGAGGCAACTAGGAACTATTTCTGCAGGGGCTGGATGTAAGGAAAAAAGAAACAAACTCCAAACATAATTAACTTGCCTTATTAACAGACTTGTTTCTAATTGTTTTCTCATCCCAGGCCTTTTCCATAATGCTTTCCTGGAGCTAATCCATGGAGCTGGAGCACCCCTGACTTTGTGAAAGGCTTCACTGCTGGCTGGGAGAGCCCAGCTCTGCTCTCTGGTCAGTGCTCAGAAGGAATCAGGCCAACATTTGTCTTGGCAAATGCACCCCTGGTGCAGTCAGAGGAGCAGAGACCTTTCCAAAGCACAAGGTGGATGAGTTTCTTGATTCAATCCTGACAGATATTCCTCAATATCTTAATTAACATTCATTTACCATTTTTTTTTTCCCTGGGAAACATAAAGATCAGTGCTAAGAGCTATAAGTTGTGGCAGATAATTGCACCATGTAATTCTGGTGCTTGAAGTATTTGTGCTGAAATATTGATGGATTTGTTCCAACATTCATTTTATTTTATTTTTTTTTTTACTTGATCCCAAGCACATTTCATAATCTTTTAAATATCTCTTTCCTGAAAACTTTAGTATGAAGCACAAATCCTCTTATGTAATAGAAGTTTAATGCAGCTGGATAGTGCTAACCAAACAAAAGCATTGCAGAACCACTGCTATTTTCAGAGAGAGAAGAAGTTGTTCATCTGGAGCATTTTAACTAGGAATTGGTGAGGAATAGGCAGTGGCAGAAGGGCATGACTAAGGATTTTCAAGAAGTGAAGGGCTCCACTTTAATGTTGGAGATGCAAAGTATCTTTTCTGATCTTCATTAGCATAACTCAGATGAAAAAAAAACCCTTCCCTTTTCAAACAGAAACTTAATGCTAAGTGACATTTTGCATAATCTCCTTAGGAGAGTCACTGAGAGCAGCCTGTGCTGGTGCTTCTTGCATTGCCCAGGCACTTGTGCAGTCAACCCAGATGCAGGGAGGTTACTTGGAGCAGGGCAGGGGCCTCTTCACAAGCAGCAATTTGCTGTGTTTGCCATGAAAAGAAACCTCAGAGAATGCAAACAGCACTCAGTGATGAGCCAGAGGGTTGTTCTTTCCCTTCAGCACTGCTCTTGGGTCCCAAACTGCAGGGGGACCTGTCACATGGACTGAGAATTCCTTCAATTCAATGGAATACAGTTGTATTCTGTATTTAACAGTGTGTTTCAGATCATCTGGGTGTGATATTCCACCTCCCACTCAGCACCCATGGTGGTTCTGTGCCTCTCTGTTGGCTTTCCTACCCATTTCTGACAGAGTTCTCTCTCTTTTGGTCCATTTTTCACAGATTCACAGATATTAGGGGTTGGAAGGGAGCTAGAAGATCATCTAGTCCAACCCCCCTGCCTGAGCAGGGGCACCTAGACCAAATCACCCAGGAACTGATCCATCTTCCCTGCCCTCCCATCTCCTCTTCATAAAGACTTGCACAGGGCTGGTCCAGGCAGCAGTTCTGATCCCTGCTGATGCCAGAATACCCAGAATTATTGCTGAGGCTGGAACAGATCTCTGAGCTCATCCTGACACCACGACACCCAGCTGGACCCTGGCACTGAGTGCCACATCCCATCTTTCCCTCAGCACCACCAGGGGTGGCTCTGTCCTGGGAAGCTCCCTGTGCTGACAATGAGCCATAGATCAGCCCCTGGCTTCCTTGGGAAGCCCATGAAGATGGATGTGTGCTGTGATAATGGTGCTGACATCTGCTCACCAGGAGCTGGAGTGAGACCATCATTTCATGTCCTATAGGTCTCCAGTAACAATCAGATGCTAACCAGGCCATCAGAGTGCTGGCTTGTGGCCCAAACTGGGTGTCCCCATCCCATTATCCATTGTGTCCCTTAGGTATTGCACCAGTCAGCAAAAGGCATTGCACAAGCCAGCCACTGACCACCCAGGGCCATTCTCTTTGGGCTGGATGCCATCTTTTCTGGGCAAGTGTACAGATCATGTCTTGAGCACCCTGCCTGGGGGGGGGGCTTTTTTCTGCTTCTGAGCCTGGCTGAGCACAAAAAGGCTGAGTGTGGATCTCTCTGAACCAGCAGCAGTCACCTTCCATCCAATCCCACACCTGGGAGCTGCTCCTTGGGGATTCTAAAGAGGCACCCACTGCTCTGCAGCAAGTTTTGGCAAGCAGGAGGGCTGGTGAATCCCCTGCCTGCCTTCCCTTTGCCAGTCCTGGGGTTTCTTTTTGGCACACACACACGTAGCAAGGTGCCAATCCCTCCAGAGCTTCTGGTGGAAGGGATGCCATGGATGTTGTGATGCAGTTTGCTGCTCTAAACCACACCATTGCCTGGCCTTGCTAGCCCAGGGCAAGTGCTAATCAGCTTGTTGGGTGGGCACTGTGCCATCTGAAGGGGTGAACACAACCAGAGGCAGCATGTGCATCATCTAGGAGCTGTGGGAGAACAGCCCCAGCTGAGAGCATCACTTCCAGCAGCACCTGGAGCAGCCTCAGTCAACCCTCCAGTGTTCACCTGACTGGTTTTTGCCCAGTCCCTTCTCTCCTCCTCTGCTTCTCTTTGCACCCATGTCCTCCTTGCTTGCTTTTGGATTCCTCAGAGTGGATTTTCCTGGCCAGGTGACCCTCCAGATGCACCCAGAGTGGGGACTTGGGTGAAATAACAGGGGATTTGGGATGTGCCAGGAGAAGCCCAGGAGCTGAGTTGAATTTTGTTGGTGCTCTGGCCCTGATCCCAGCTTTTCTGGCAGATAATCATGGTTCAAAGGGAGCTTTTCATTCACTGTGGCAAACACATTATATTTCACTGGGTAATGGAACCCTCCATACACTCAAGGAAAACAATTTACAGAGCTAATTGCTGAACTCTGCAGATCTGATGCTTGAAACGAGTTCTGGTAGATAAGAGTTGCTGTGAAAAAAAAAGGCAGAAATGGTCTAGAGGAAAATGATTGTTTAGGGAACACTGATTTCATGTTTTCACTTCAGCTGAGGGTTAAAAATGGAGACTTAAGCTAAGTCACATTTTAGTGTAACATAAATGCTGAGGTCCACTCTGTTTGCTTGATGGCAGCTGGCATTGGGTCAAACTGTGACAAAGATGTATTTTTATTTATTTATTGAATTAATTAATGCTGCTTGTCCTGCAGGAGCCTCTATCACACTGATGTATCACACACACTTCTCTCAGATTTAAAGTCTAAAATGAACATTTTGGGCCTGGGAAGTTTTGCTGAGCTCAGATATTTGAATTTAAATTATTTTTTTTCTATATTTCTGACATGTTTCTTATATTCAGAGTATAACCCAGGTCTGTAACTGCTGCTTTATTTGCCTTACAGTTTGGGGTTGTAGCACAAAGTGTCTGTAAGAGGTTCAGCACTGTCTGGAAGGTGCTAACAATGAACTAGACATAATGATTGAGGTGAATTTCTATTTGTTTTCTCCTAGGTTCTGGTGCCAGACTGGGACAGAAGGCATCAACCCCAGCACTGAGGCTTTTCCTTCTCTTTCAGGGTCTGCCAGGACTGGGGAAGTCCCTCCTGTGAAGCTCAGGACAGACAGCCCAAGGAGCTGTTTCCAGGTGAGATGTTCAGCATCCACTCAACTTTCTGTTAGAAGAACCTCACTAATTGTGACTTGAACTGGTCATTAGGAGCTCATTAAGAAGCTTTGCACTATTTGCACAGTGTTTGTACAGAGGTGCTGTGAGGCTGGGGTGGTTTCACACAACTCCATGGGTCTGTTTCCCCTTTTCCTTTTCCTTTTCCTTTTCCTTTTTCCTTTTCCCTTTTCCTTTCCTTTTTCCTTTTCCCTTTTCCTTTTCCCTTTTCCTTTTCCTTTTTTCTTTTCCTTTTTCCTTTTCCTTTTCCTTTTTCCTTTTCCTTTTTATTTTCCTTTTTCCTTTTCCTTTTTCCTTTCCCTTTTCCTTTTTCCTTTTCCTTTTCCTTTTTCCTTTTCCTTTTTCCTTTTCCCTTTTCCTTTTCCTTTTTCCTTTTTCCTTTTCCTTTCCCTTTCCCTTCTCTCCCTTCTCTCCTTTCCTTCTCTCCTTTCCTTTTTTCTCCTTTCCTTTCCTTCCTCTCTTTCTATCCTGTGATTTTTCATTCTTTGAATTACCTCCTACTACTTCTGGTGATCTGCTGCAGCTCAAGCTGATGTCCCCAGTGAATTTCCCACTGTAAGAGCACTGCAGTGTCTCTGAGAGTGGCACTGGCACTTGAGTGGGTCACTGAAAGAGAAGGGAGACCAGGAGGATTGGATTCAGAGTTAACAATCACATCACGTGGAGGGGATTCAAAGCCCTAATCAGAGACAGGCATGAAAAGAAAGAAGTCATCTTCTGGAATGCAGAAAGTCAGGTAGAATGAAAGGCAAACCCAGAAGCAGTGAATCTGTTTTCCATCAGGGCAGGCAGAGGAGTCCTACCTGGAATTAGTTTGGCCTGTGTCAGTGCTTAGTGCTCTTCCACAGCAATCCATTGACATTCCCAGGCACGGGGGTGCATATTAACTAGAAAATGGACTTGAGCTTAACTGAGAGAATCAAAAAGCCAAAAGAAATCAAAATAAAAATAGTTTGGTTTTACTTTCCACCCACCATCCTGCTCAGAAAACAGACTTCTTTCTGAACTCTCCAATTAAGGCTGAACATTTAGTGTGAGGCAGATGCTGTCATCTTCTTCCTACCCCTCCAGCAAAAAAAAAACCAACCCCACGTGTGATGTGCTGCACTGAGGCTGGGCTGCCAGTGATAAGCATCTGCTAAACCTGCAGCACATGCCCAGGGACTTGCAGTCAGATGAGTCATGTGTTGCACTGGCCAAGTTTAATCCCAGAGAGAATGTTACAACCCAGGAAGAAACCCCTGAGAATAACAGGAATTGGTACAGTATTTGGGCTGTAAACACAGGTTAGAACAGCCTGGCTATTTGCTTTAATCCTCTCAGAGTCTATTTTGAATTGCAATGTTCCCACTTGCTAAACCACTTTCCATTTTCACTCTGTTTTACTGGGACAGAAGGAGGAGGGATATTTTGGAAGCTGGAAACCTGCCACTTGCACCAGAATGGCATGCCACTAATTTTTGCAGGTTTTTTTGAGCATAACCCCTCTGAAAAGCTCTCTCAGCCTCTTCTAGGATTCCCCACAGAACCCTCACCCTCCTCCATGGCCCAGGTGCCAGGACTTTTGTTCCTTTCTCTGCAGCCCTCATCAAAATCAGGCAAATAACAAACAATGTTTGGGATAGAATTTGGATTCTTGGGTTTTTTTGGATTCCAGTGAATCCAAAACTCTGCTCAAGGGTCAGGAGCAGAGTGCAATGGGATGAAACCTGCTCTGCAGTGTGTGGGGATGGAGCTCAGCATCATTCCAAGCAAAACTCAAAGAAAAAAGTCCAACTTGCCAGGAGGATGGGTTGGGTTTTGTGGCAGGGAGGTGGTGAGGAGCCAAACATGCTTTGCTCCTCTGCTCACTGCTGCCCTGCTGGGTGCTCAGTTGTGGCTGAGGGATAAATATGTCCAGTGACAGTTAACCCTCTTTTATAGAGGGGTAAACAAATCTCACTGCTCTGTTTTGTTTTCTTTTTTTCCCTTGAGCAGAAATTTGGGCATTTCATGTCACCTAGTCGAGTTTTGGAAGAAGGAAGGGGGGAAAAAAAACCCTCCCAGAGCAAGTTTGTGTTAAGTCCTAAAATAATTTCATTCCACTGGCCCACAAATATTCCCATTTGGTCAGCCTTATATAGAGTAATTACTGTTTAACATGGCACTGCAGCTGGGCCAGGGCTTATTTTGGGTTAGGAGTTATAAAAAGCTGTTTGTAAAAAATAAAAAAAAGACCTAAAAAATTAAAAAATGACTGTTTGTCAATCTACCCCTCTAAAGGAGGCTAGAAACTTGCCAGGTGACTTATTTTTTTGCACTTGTTTTGCTCAAAGAGTCACCCATTGATGAGAACACTGGTGTTGGAACCAAAGGCATCTCCTCCTGGGTTGTTTAGATGGGTCTGCACAAACACTGATTGTTGGGTAGCCTGGTGGTGTTGTGAGCCAGAGTGTTGTGGGGTGGCACATGGCTCTGGAAAGGGTTTAACCAGCAGAGAAGTTGCTTTTCCTGAACAGGTGAGAGTTGGGAAGAAGCATCCCAAGGGAATCACTTTGGCTCCAAACAGCTCTTTGCATTTGCTGTGCCTCCAGTGCTGTGCACAGAGCAGGCAGTTCATTCCCACAGCTCTGCTGGGGTGGAATTAGCATGATTTTTTTTCTGACTGTGCTGAGTCCAACATCAAAGTTCTTTCTAATCTGAATGGCTTTGATGGAAACATATCTAGAGATATGCATGGATTTTCTGCATGTGCATAGATGGGTGGAGATTGGTGTGGAGAGGAAAAGCAAACATGGCTCTGCAGATGTGTCATTCTCTGCTACTAAAATCCAGGTGTCTCTGTGGGAAACAAGTTGTTAAGCTCTTTATTGGACAATAATTCAGGAAATGGAGAGTTTTAGGTTCAGTTTTAATTCAGTTTCACCAGTTCCCATGCTGGCTTGGCCATTTCACCTCAAAAATCAGTCTGTTTCACAGAAAACCCCAATATTTTTAGCAATATTGGAAAGAATGTTGGCCACTGGGACAGCCCAAGAGGCTGTGGAGCAGGACTGAGGGTTTGGTTTGTCTTTTTCTCCTTCTTTTATGGCCTGGGACCATTAGCACTCCTCTGAGCCTCTGGTTAATAGCAAAATGGGACTGGTAACTCTTGAGTTACCTTGCAAGATGAAATTGAAGCCTGGAGACCTTTTCCTGGCCTTTGACATCAGAGATCTGAGGAGTTTTGCTGTGGTTTGGCTTTATGGATGACATGAACTTCTAGAGGAATGATATTGATGAAATGGAGCTGGGAACCAGATCAGCCAGACCCCTTGGTGGTCACTTATACAATGTGTTAAATGAAGGGCTTTTTTCCTCCTGGAAGGATCTGAAATGCCTGTGGAAAAAATAGTTCCCTCTCTGTAACAAAAACAACAAGAGAACTGATATTTTACTAATTTTGAAGGTGAGGAAAATCTGCAAAGAAATACACTGGGAGTGCTGCAAATCTTTCAAACTGGGGATCTGAAAACAAACTGGAATGTGGGAATCACAGGCTGCTGGCTCAGAAATACCTCTCAGGTTTCTTGGCTCCTTATTCTCCATCAGCTATGCCAGACAGGTGCTGAGTGCACCACAAGCAGAGATATCAGGATAAGCAGAATTGAGGTTTCCTATCAGCTTTTTTTTGTCCTGTTATTCCCTATATTCATCTGTTTCTTATTCCTGTTACCCCAGGTTGTGGCTGCTAAGGTGAAGTGCAAACCCATCCCCCTTGCCTTCCTCACTGAGAAAATGTGGTCACTCAGGACTGGACATGCTGCCAGGTAAGGAGCACACCTTCCTCCCTGGGTGCTGGAGTGAGCAGGGAGAGGTGAACTGAGCAGCAGGATAATCATAGCAGCATAAGTTCCACCACCCCTGCTTTTCTCTTGGGTATTTCCTACACTTTCATGGTGCAAATCTATTTATTCTTCCATCAACAGCAAATTGAAAAAACAGGTCCAAAGAAATATTGTTGTGGAGGCATTAACAATAATAAAACAAATCTGATCCCAGGCCATCAGGGCTGAGTCTTTCCCATTGTAAGCTCTTCTTGAATTAGTCTGAAAGAGCTTTCCTTTTATTTAAAAGGCTTTTATTGATCAAAAAGGCTTCATTCATTCTCTGGCTTCTTGAGAGGCTGAAGCAGGGTGAAGTCATGATGGGATTTCTTATTTAAGTTCATTTTTCTCATCTTGGTTCTTGCTAAATTTCATGCTTTTCTTCTCTGTAAAGGTAACTGGAAAAGAGGCACATGGTTTAGAGATATCTAACTAAAAAAAGAGTGTAGGTTTCCTTCCAGTCCATTAATTTTCTTTCATGGATCTCTGTTACCAGTTGGAGTGCACAACTGGGAGGAATCAAAACACAGACATCTAGACTATTACATAAGATCAAATAGAGAGCAGATTTGTTTTGAAGCTGGTTATAATGCATTTGTCCAAAGTCATGAACATTTTTAAGGGCTCAGAACATTCTTCCTGCTCTGCCTCAGGATGAAACTTAGATCATATGAACTGGAGAGAGATCCCAAAATACTTGAAGCCATTTAAGTAACTGGAGACCTAATTCAGAGCCCTCACTGAGTGAGGCCAAGCAGGGATCTGAACCTGATTTCTCTGCTCTTTTCTTCACAAGTTCCACCTTCCACTGAAGAAGCCATCCCTGTGGATTGCAGAAAAATGAATTTATTCAGGTCAGACACTTTTTTTTTTTAACTGACCCAGTGTTTTATCTCCAACCTTTGATACAAACAAATAGAAATTTCCAGAGAAAGTTTGATTTTGCAGGTTTTTTTTTTAAAGCCTTTGGCAACATCTGGGTGTTTGGGTTTCTCTGCTGCACGGTGCCAGTTCAAACCCACTTAGGGTGTAGCTGGAAGCTGGTTCCAGTTCATCTGGTGGCTGCTTCCAGGCTTCAGCCAGGTCCATGGTGGGGCTGAGGAGCTGCCCCATGGCTGCTGAGTTTCTCCCTCCATCCTGCTTCAGGCCAGGGGAACTTTCTCCATCCTTGTGGAGTGTTTTCATCCCCTCTAGATTCATCCTGCTCTGGATCTTCAGAGGTTCTTTCCAACCCCTGCCATTCTGTGATCCCATGCTCTCTGCTTGTCCTTGAAGGCCTCCAGATGCCATCAGACCAAGCAACTCTGTGCTGAGGAGGGCATCACTTATCCCCTGCAGGAGAAGCCTTCCTCACTCCCAGAGCCAGTTGCCCTCATGAGCACCCAAGCTGGGGACACTGGTTGAGACAGATCAGTGCTCATGCAGGATGCTGAGGGTCCTCAGCTCCTGGTGTGCCTGTGAGGAGCTTCTGGAGGTTGTGCCAGGTTCCACTCACTGGCAGTTCCCCCCAGCTCTGCTGTTGGGCTGCCTCCTGCCATCTCCCCCAGCCCTGAAGTCCTGCTGGATGCAGAGCATTGGAGGCCAGAGAGTGAATGCAAAGGGAGCATCCCACAGCCCCCTTCCTTCTGGCAAAATATTGATTCCCTGGCTCTCCCCTGCTAATAGACCCCAGGCAGAAGCCAACAGGGGAGAGGAGGAGGAAAACCTGTCAGGATCATTCGATGTGGCTGGTGAGCCAATGAGAGGAGAAAACCTGGGATTGGGCTGGGAGAGAGCAAGGGGAACTGTCTTGGAAACAAGAGAAAGCAGCTCTTCCCTCCTCCCACCTTGCCCTGTGATGGAAAGTTGCTGATGATCTCCCTTCATGTATCTGTGCCTTGGATGTGATGTGTGTGACCCCTTCCCTCCACCATCCTTTGGACAAGGGCAGAGAGGAATCTTCTCATGGTCTGTCCTGCTAAAACCAACCAGTGAGCTCCCAGTAAAAGGATCTGCTGCTGGATTCACTTGTGTGCAAGCCCAGAGAGCAAAAGTGAGGGCTGTGTTGGTTGGTGGTTGGTTTCTTCCTCCTGACACCTTCCCAGGACAGGCTGTTGTTGAAGCAGTTTCCTGCCAGGCTGTTGGAATCACAGAATCACAGATATTAGGGGCTGGAAGGGACCTAGAAGATCATCTAGTCCAACCCCCCTGCCTGAGCAGGATCACCTAGACCAAGTCAATCACCTAGACCAAGGAACAGTGGGAGCAGGACACCTGCACTGGATTCTCACCTCTGCTCAAGAAGCTGGTGAATCCCTATCCTTCCCAATGCAGAGCACTTCAGCAGGTTGCTGGGCTCTCTGCTCTGGGAATTAGAAGCAAAGTTTCCTCAGTTGAGCCCTCCCTGTGATCCATGGGCTGAGAAAAGCCAGTTCAAGGCCTCCTGCTTCATTCCCTCTCATCTGCCTTACAGCAGGAAATGTTCTTTCTGTCTCCCTGCCTCTCTCATGCCCAATCAATCAGTGCTTTAACCAAGTGGAAATGAAAAAGGCAGTGAAATTCACCCAAACCTTTGGGAACACTGATTGGAACCAACCACTGGCACTTGCAGCAGTCCCTGGCAAATCACCTTCATCATCCTCCTCTCACCTGCTGCTGAGCATTCCCACCTTGATCTGTTTGCATGCTGAGAGCAGCCTTGGCTTGGGTTAGTCCTGCATCTGTGCAGACAGCAGGGACAGGAGTAGAAGCACCGTGGGGACCAGTGATATTCCCAGTATCTATTGGTCTGGGGAGTGTGGCCAATAATGGCTGGGTCAGGGAGCCTTTCCCTGTGGTGTCAGGGAATTCAGGCAGCTGTCAGCACTTCTTAATTCCAAATAGCTGAGACTCACTCCCATTCCACTGCTGTGTGTTAGCTCATTTGTCAGCTTGTCCTCTGCTCTGCAGCAAAACCCCCCAAACACCTCCCAGAGCAGTGTTTGCAGCAGGTAGAGAAGAAAAGGGAGCAGCCAGAGCTGGAAGCTGCTCTCTGGGTGGAGGGTTGAGAATTCCAAGGGGATGGGGTTGCAGAACACTGCAGCATGAAATATACTCTGTGTGTATTTGATATTTTTATAATTCTTTTTTATATTTTTTTTTAATATTTTTTGTATTTTTTAATTTTTATTTTAACCTCTGCACAGGCATTTGTCAGGGAATAGACCAAACAGTAACTGTGCTGGGGTTACAACAAACTTTCCTGGTGACAAAGCAACCTGGATTTTTCCATCTTGAGCTTCCAGCATCTTCCTCTGGCCCAGTGCTCTCAGAATATTTTTATTCAACATGATCCAGTCAGCCCTTTCTTTCCTCATGTACATAAGTGATTGGATTCCTCACTAAATGGAATGTAGTGGTGCCTGTGATTGCTATCACCTTCCAGGAGGTTTCACTAATTTATTTGTGATATTCCTGAGGGGACAGGGAGATGGGAGGTTACACAGAGCTTCAGGAGCTGCAGAGGGAAATGCAGAGCATGCTGGAATATCATTATTGAAAAGAAATGTATTCCCTCTCCCCCAGCCAAAAAAAAAAAGGAGAGAATTTATTGTGATTCCAGCTAATGCTTGGAGCCAAGGGACAGTTTTGGCATAGGGAATATTTTTCTTTTTACAAGTAAATCAGAGGTGGAAGGGCATGGGATCAACTAACTTCCTCAACTGGAAGTTGCATCCTGGTTGCCATATTGAATTGTCTGGGATTAACCTATCTCCCATCAATTTTACTAATCCATTCTGGAACCTCTTGATGCACTACAGCACTTGGGTGGTGATGAATCCCACCATGAGCAAAAAAAAGAGCAAGTCCACCCAGGATGTCCTGTACAGTGCTGGGAATCTGCCCAGGGAATGAAGGGGTGGCTGTTGATCCTTCAGGATCCCTCAGTCCAAACTGGTGACCCTTGAGACCATCTCCATCCTTCAGAAGGTTTTCAGCACCCAGCTTGGCCTGCAGGTGACCAGTTTGCTCCCACAACACCACTAAAGGGTGATTTTTCTGCCCAAACTTCATGATTTCTCTCAGTTCCTGAGGACTTGGCTGAAAATCCAGGAGTGTTTGTGGTTCTTTTAAGAATGTTGTAGACTAGAAATCATGGAATCCTCCAGAGCTCATCTGGTCCAAGCATGTTGGAGGTGCTCAGAGCCTCCTCCAGCCCCACCTGGAGTGTCTCCAGGGATGGGGTCTCCACCACCTCCCTGGGCACCCTGCTCCAGTGCCCACCACTCTGCTGGGAAAGGGAAAATGCAGCCTGTGGGATTCATCTTCAGTCTGGTCAGGTTTTTTTTCCCTGATTCCAGTCCAGAAAAGCTGCAGAACAGTTAATAGGGATAAACAGGGAATCCCACTGATGGGATTTGATTTTTCTGGAGAGATTTGGAGTTATTCTGAGGAGTTCTGGGAGAGGATATCAAAAGCAACAGGTAGGAGCTCATCTGAACCCCAAAGCATCAGGCTAAGGACAGACCTTGGTGTCAGTAGAGTCATTTTCAGACTGCAGAATTCTTTTGCAAAACTAATTAAGCTCTGATGACTTCAGCTGTATTTTCAGCCTCTGATTAAGGCCACGATACTAATTAAACTCTTGAATTATTAAAAATGCAAATAGTCAGACCTGTGTGCTGCAGCAGACTTGGGTTTTTGATGCTCCAGGCCAGCAGTGGGAATATTGGACAGAGTCCCTCATGGTCACAACTTTTCTTTTTCCTTTTTTTTTTTTCCTCCTTTTTTATTTTAAATGGCTGCTCTCCACTCAATGTAGAACTCAAAGCTGTTGGGGTAAATGTCTCCACTGCCTTGCAGCTAGACAAGGAAGTTTGATTAAAGCACAGCAGAGTTTTGGAAGGAACTCTGGGTCTCTTGACATCCCAACTGTGGCATTTGCACTGAATGTGCTTTTGGGATTGAAATACCATCCAGTCCTTGGAGAGTGAGGCTGCTTTCAGTAGCAAAACTCTTGGAGCTGCATTTCAGCTGCCTACTGTGTTATGGTTTCAGAGCATGATCAATTATTTAGCCCTCTAGCTGTTCCAGTTCCTCTCTCTGGCATCCCCTACAATGCTACAAGCACCTCCAGTGGGACATCTATACTGGGAGGTCCAGTTATGACCTTTCCTTCAGTCCAGGTATGTTTTGGTGGTGGTGCTACTCAGCAGTAGGGGATCTGAAGGACAGTTTGATCTCTGTACTGTCAACATCTTAGCAGGCACCAAGCACTTCTTCTGAGCAACAGCCACCCTTGTGTACAAAGCCATTTGAAGTGAGGTTTTGTCATCATTTCTAGGGCTCCTCTCCAGCTGGAGAGTCCCACAGAAGTACAGCTATGTTTTTTAAGCTGGGGTGGAGGGAGTTGGGCAAGGAAATAACACTTCTCACTGTCTCACCAGTGTCTCTCTGTACACAGATGAAGGAAAAACCTGCATTTAATAGAAAAGCTGCAGTGATG
>VYZU01085065.1:0-20059 GCA_013401355.1 Ceyx cyanopectus
AAAAAAAATAAATCTGATTTTTAAGCTTCATTCTGGTTGGCACCCTGGGCTACAGGTTAAACAAAGCTGGTTTATTTTCATTTCTTTTCCTTTTTCTCAATTTTGCCAATAAATTGAAGTGTCATCTTTGTCAAATCAGTTTATTAGTAGCATGGAGATAGAAATGCTTAGGTAGCTGTCACAGAAATACCTGCTCTACATAAGCAGCACATTTTTATTCTTGTTGTACTGCAGACTCTAACTCTATGCTGTGAGCAGAACACAACAAATGTGAGATTATTTAAACCATGACTGGACAAATAATATGATGGACCCAGAGAGAATAAGAAACACCATCAAAAACAAATGAACAAAACCATCACAAATATTAAGTGCTTAGATTGTAAAATGAGGTTTTATAAACAGGCATTAAATGAAAGAAAAGACAGCTAAGCATTGATATTTAAACTTCAAACAGCAAATAGCATTCTAGTTTTTTTCCCCTTGCACTGTTACGGTGCTATTTTTGAAAAACACAGGGCATTTATTTTAAGAAATTAATTTTATTTATGATATTTTGAAAGCTAAAAAGAAATAAAGTCTATTGATTTGATCAGCAGACAAACTCAGAAACAAATCAAGGTGAAATGACAAAGCTAAAAAGAGGGCAAGGCATCATGGCAAAAGTACAGCAGAACAATTTACTTGAGTCCTTGAAGCAGCCCATTGCTATGAGGCCAGCCTCCACCATCAGCATAATTTGAGGATTTTTCCACTCAAACTGCTTGGCTAACACAAGTGAATGAAAGCTTACCTTGTAGTCAGATACCTCAAGAGACATGAATTGGACTCCTTTCTATGGATTTTGCTAAAACCAGGAATAAAACCTGATCCTAATTCTGAGAGTTCTAACAGAAAAATTCTGCCTACTTTCATTTCTGCCTACATCAGAATGATAGGAACTCACTTCTCCTGAGCCCCACCCCAGTATTTTTACAGTCCTATAGGTTTTTCCTTTTCATCACTATTTTCTAGAAAAGTTAATGCAGCAAGGCACAGTCATCTGTTGACTAATAACTATAAAGTATTATCCAGTACTATATTATCCAATTATTGCTGACGGGATTCCAATCTGGCTGATTTTTATGTATTAAATATCCACATATCTGTTTTCCATACAATGTGATAATATCCTCACAGCTGCAAATAGTATAATAAAAAAGTCTCTTTACTCAACAAAATAACTCATTTCAGCTCCAAATCAAATAAATGTCATGAGTACCACACCAGTTCAGTCACAGACAGTCTCCTCTGCTTTTCTACATCAGGATCATCTCAGCTATTCCTCCTGAACACTTTATAACAAACTGTAGTACATATGCTTGCAAAAAGGATATCTTAAGTAGGGGCAGAGGAAATTTCTCTGGGTAAAATCCTCATTCTACAGTCATGGAATCACTCAAATTACTTTGCAAGTAACCTGGGGAAAAAAAATACCCACACAAACCAACTAACACCACCCCAAAACATAGAAACTGCAAACAATTGGTGAACACAAATAGTATACAAACACATACCGGAATATATTATTTACCACAAGTTATCACTCCGGTTCCAGTGCAATTGTTTTATTTATAGGAAACAGCAAATGAGCTCTTTCTTCTGTTTGCTCTGGAGAGTCACAGCGACTGAAGCAGAACAAGCTGGCCTCCTTTCTTTTTAATGTGATTATCAGAATTACCAATGCTTCTGCCACAATCTTATCCTCATCGTTAACCCATAATGCCAAAAGTCTGGGGATTGATTCCTAGATTCAGGTGAAGATCAAAGTTAAAATACAATCTTGTATTTTTTGTACTGCAATTCAATGGATTTTTCCTCAGAATCAGTGAGGGAGAATACATGTGAAACACTAAAGCGAGGCTTTCCTTCAGAGACTCTTCAGACAATCTCTACATGCAGAGAGTTTTCATTTATCATAATGAAAAATGGCAGATCATTAACATTAACATGTCTCTAAAAACTCAAGGTGCACATTCCAGTAACTATGTGATGAATTAATGAGCTAGCTACTCACCCTACACTGGCTTCTTCACTGATCAGCTGGCAAACAGAATGAAAAGTTAATTTAACCAGCCAGCTCTGGATAGTATGAGTACTTCAGTGATTCCAAACCCCTGAGAAGTTAGAAACAAAAAGACCTCAAAGAAGAAACAGCTCATCTTCTATGATTCTCTACAGCAAACAGGCCAAGGACTGGAACTCATATGGAAGATCTTTCAGTCATCCCCCAAATTTCTTTGTTAATCCATTTCAGGCACAGTAATGGAAGCAGTATATCACAGCAGGTTTTTTGCAATTCCCTCATAAAATTTAATCAAACATGTAATGTCCTTTTTCTGGAAGCATAGTCAGAAATATTTTCCATTAAATTAATACAGGAAGAAACATTTCAAAGGCTGTTCTCAAACCCTAGAACTGTTTATTCACAATAAACAGCTATGTTGCTTTCAATAGAAGTTTGAAGCTGTAAATTGGAAATAGAAGACTGAGTCTAGAAGCCTGGGGAAGGGTGGGAGAATACAATAGAAAACCTTCTAAATGTGTTAAATTTCAGCCCTATCAGATTGTTGCATTACTAGAATGCTTGTCTGCAAATCAGCAGATTAATCTAATTGTCAGACACATTAGTCTGTAATACTCCCATGTGTGCACTGATATTTCAAATGCCACGGAGATCTGTGAGTGAATATGGCTACATTTGAGTCCCCATTCTGCTAGAAACCTCCTTTCTGTGCAACAACATGCAGGGTGCTTCACTTGCCTCTGCCTTGCTCTTCCCAACAGCTAAACACCACTCCTAACCATCCTCCTGCTCCCTGGAGAGTGACCCAAAGAACAAACTGTTTGCAAAGATGTCAGAAAAGCACAAACAAATACACACCTATGGGGCACAAATGTGTTTTTTACATTTCAGAGCAGACATTGGGGGTGGATTGGCAGGCCATTTTCTTCTGATGGATGAATATAAGAGAATTAAAATATAAGAAAATTGAAGTGTATATTGAGTTCATGTCTTACACATCTGAGGGGGATTACATAAATAGAAATGTTTTTCTGAAGATGCCAACCCATTTAGACACACTTTTCAGATCCTGGTTATTTATAAACAGTAGTTTCCAAATGTTGTCAAGATACTAATGCCAAATTAGAGAAAGCTGTTACAGGTATTCTGAAACATCCATCTTGTCCCATTATCTCCAATTTTATAACACTGTCATTTCAAAACCTTCATAGCTGAAGTATTGTCTATAAAGCATACAAGATTTATTCAAGTTTGAAATACTAGCTGTCTAGCTTGAGTAATTTTCTATTTGCTCCAACTGCTGCAGATATTTAATTTTACCAAGACTGTCACAGGGCTTATTGCAATAGTTGGAAAAAGGTTGGTCTTTGACTTCATGGATCTCACTTCAGACCCTGCACAGGGCAGTGTGGATGCATCTCTGCCTCCTCCTAACATCTCCCTCCACTCTCCCTGGGCAAGGGTTACAGAGAGACCCCAGACTCTTTTACATCTTCACTGCTGCAGGTTTAGGGGTTTATTTTCTTTCTAGTTCAGATTCCTCACTTCATCTTGCTGTGGTGGCAGAAGCAGGGCAGCAGTCCCAAATCCACTGTTGCCTTCTCTGCCTCTCTCAGCTTTCATAACAGAGCTTCAAGACAAACATTAGCGGCTTCAAGTGCAGAACACTTCAGCTCTCCTTCTGCAGAGAGGTTAATGCTGAGTAGCTGATTGCTGCTCCCAGGAGTGCCTCTCTGGTGTTCTCAGAATGCCCTGTACAATCTTTGCATTAATTTCACAGCAGTTCTCAGTGCACTTTAAATGTAGCTGCACTTT
Organism: Ceyx cyanopectus; assembly: GCA_013401355.1. NCBI lineage: Eukaryota > Metazoa > Chordata > Aves > Coraciiformes > Alcedinidae > Ceyx > Ceyx cyanopectus. The sequence goes on from VYZU01085065.1 coordinate 3,881, forward strand.
AGTTTTTATTAGGCCTACACAGCTGTTACTCTGGTTCTTGTCTACCTGCTTGTCACAAGGGAGAAAACTTTTTCAAGCCAAAGTGTTTGAAGATTAAAGTCTCAAGACAAGAAGAAATGGCTCTTCTACTTGTGTTTTCTTCCACAGTTCTCAAAGCTTTTTTCTTTTTTTTTTTTTTAACCAGGCACACAAATGTCTCCATTTTCTTTAGTTGCCAGTATAATACAGAACTCTGATCACTGCCTATTTTGCATACATTATGCTCAACTTCTCTTCTATACTTAGTTCAGAGCAATTCTTAGTTTTATTTTAAAATTTAAGCAGTGCAATTTCATTTATTAAGGACTAATATTTACATGCAAAAAAAACCCAAAAGAGGGGACAGGGACAAGCAGTAAGGTGGCAGAACTAGCAGTGTTCTCGGTTTAGAGTGGAGGTGGAGGGCCAAAGACCATGTGTATATTTAAGACATTGAGTAGTTGGGTGGTTGAGTTGCTCCCTGCCCTGGCAATACATCTGCAGCGAGCTCCCATCTCTGCTGACAGCTGGCTTACAAAAGTGGAGAAAAGACCTTCTCTGTGCTGGGCAGTGGCAGTTTCATCCCTTCCCCCAGTGCAGGGACATCCTTCCCTCAGCTCCTCCAGGTGCCTCCTGGTCTCAGCAGAAGATCCTGTGGGTGCTGAACCTGCACAAAGAGGAGACATCTGGAGAGCTGAGGTAGTCCTTCCTGGGCTGGGACCTCGGGCTGTCCACAGAGCAGGTATGTGCAGGTATTCCCTCCTTTCTCTTTCTGGGATCACTTCAAGTACTTCCGTAGAAATATTTACACACTAGTGTGATATTTTTTTTTAATCCTTCTTGTTATGCTGATGGAGCTCAAGCATTCAATTCCCAGCTCAATTCAATTCCCAGCTCTGCTGGTTGCAGATCTCTCAGGGGGTGTCTCTGACCCTGATTGGGTGACACCATCAGAGTTCCAGATGTCACTTGTTGGAAAAGAACCCAGAATAAAGCTTAAAATAACTTTAAATACCTTTTTAATTAAACCAACAGGAGTTCCCTGGCTGTGGCTCAAGGCGGCTCCATCCAGCCCCTCCATGACCTGAGACTTGTCTCTCCTCTCCCTCCTCCCTCATTTCTTCTACAGTTCTTAATTCTCTTTTTACTCCTCCTTTCCTCCTGTACTTGCTTCACTTCCTCTAACCCTTTGCTTCCATTCAGGCCAGTTTCTCGATCTGAGGAGCAATGACCTGCCAGTTAGAGCTGGTGCTGTCTGGGGTGGGTGCAGATTGGGATATGCTGGAGAAACAGAGGGAAAAAATGTCTGTGCTGCCATCCAGCATGACCTGGACAGGATGGAAAGCTGAGCAGGATGAAATTTAATGAAGTTCAACAAGGGCAAGTGCAGAGTCTGGCATTTGGGGAAGAACAACCCCATGTACCAGTACAGACTGGGGGCTGATCTGTTGGTGAGCATCTCTGGAGAAAAAGATCTAGGAGTCCTGGTGGGTAGGAGGATGACCATGAGCCAGCCATGGACCCTTGAGGTGAAGAAGGCAAATGACATCCTGGGATCCATTTTTTCTCCCAGTTATTCATATTTATAAAAAAGAGTTTACATTGCAACAAAGAAAAAGAATGCATGCACCATGTGTGGGACGGTATTTGAAAAAAGGCAGTCAGTTTAACTTTACCAGTTCCTGCCATGCTGTGCTCTTTCCAGGAGGTCGGTGGGACACACAGATTCTAATATTAAACATGGGTTGGTTGTTTTATTTTTCTGTAACCTGTGCTGATAACCCCGGCAAGGTCACATTTAAAGGAAGCTTTTTGATAGGAAAAATTGTCTGCATCTTCCAGATGTGCGCAGACAGGCCAGTAATTGAAAGAGTGAGCAACAGCTTTGATATCAAGAAATCCCAGGATATTATTTACAAAATGGACAGCTGTGCAATTGCAACTACATCAATTTCAGTTGCCATAGTTTTCAGGCATGCCCACACAATCATTCATTTAATATTTAGTCCACCTGAACCCAACTGCATCAGTACACACACAGACTAGCTTCTTCCCAGAAATAAATATTTTCTTAACACGTCTTTACACAGTTTTGTTAATTTATGCCTTTCAAGCATAGGCTGTCTTAGAGATAAGGTGTATGCGATATTCCCAGTCCCAGCAAAACACATGATTTTTAGTACTTCATCCAATATTCTTTTCAGCATGACATAATTCCTGACTGAATGAAAGAATATTTAATTGTCTTAGATTTTGATTTAAAAATTAAGAAAACTGGATAGCTCAGGATTCTACCAGTCCCCACATAAACCATAATTTATATAAAATCCATCAGTGTTTCCTCAGATGATCTTCCAAGAGGAAAATCAGTTGTGTTAGTACAGGGATCAGTAAATTCAGGAGTCGCACACAACACAAACTATTTCTTAGTAATTTCATTTGATAAAAATATCTGGAAAACCAATTAATTATTTAACAGGTATTATTTCTCTGTACATTATATTTCCCCACCTCATTATGTCATTATTGTCTTCTATTCTTGTTATTTAGAACATACCTGTCATTGTAATTGAATGCACTAAAACTCTCAGCTTTTTCAGACAAGATCCATGTGAAGAGAAAAGAGAAGATGCTGGAAAACTGTGTTCTTACTGAGCCAATCCATAGAGATAAATGTGCTGCAGCCTGTTTCAAAATCTTTTTATGACTGTGATACCTCTGGGTCAGGGTCTGTTTTTGTAGAGCAAAGCAGATTTTGACAGAACTGTATCTCTTTGTGGCTGTAATAGAGTAATGTATCAAACTGGTGAACAAGACAAAATAGGATGCCATTTTTTCCAAGTTCACAGCAAACCATAGAGGTGAGCCATTACACAAATGAAAAACCCAGAACCAAAGAACTCGAATCGGGCAAAACCACTCTAATGTAACCTTGAAACATCCTCTGTTGGAATACAGACTGTGTTACAACAGACAAACACACAAAGGGAAGCTTTAAATACTGAGCGTGACTTGACTCACTATTAGATCTAACTGAATTCTCATCTGTTAGGTAATAAAGAGTTTGGCCATTACTATTTCATTTACATGTAGGAGGCGTTTGCAAACTTCAGAAGGTCAGAAAGATGTTTGTGAAAAACACAGTAGTAGAATAAGGGGGTTTGTAGTCTGCAAGAATAAAGCAAGTAAAATATAAGGAAGATTGGGGACCTGGCTAGGGTCATCTTTACAAGGCTGAAGAAAACAGAGGAGTGATTTGCTGTGATGTTTTGCTAATGGACTCTAGCCTGTCGTAGTATTACTCACTTTCAAAAACTCTTGACTTCCAAAAAAGTGCTGTGGCATTGACATAGAATGTACATACTTTTTGTTTGTTTTTTGTTTAAGCCACAAACAATAACCTTTTTTTTTTTCAAATGGCTTTCAAAAAAATATGGATGTGTTTCTATTATTCCAACAATTAATTAAAAATTGCTGATCACCCCCAAGTAGATCAATGTGTGCTTAACAGAAATTTTCTGCAGTTGTTAATACGCATTTCTAATACTTTTCAAAACACATATGAAAGGTTTTCCAGAGAAAACTTGCTAAGCTCTCTTGGNAAATGTCTAATGCATGATTGCACCAGAGACAAAAAGACAAACCAGAAAGCCTAATGAGCTGGTAACAGAAGTCATCATACACAGTGCAGGGATACCACAAACTAAAAGACCTTCCAGTGAGATCGTTGCTCATGTCTCACAGTTAAGTCCAGGGCTGGAGTGTCATTTATTTTCTTGCCTTGAGTAGGGAAAACACCAGGAATATCAAGACTTTCTGTGAACCAGCCTGAAGAAGTGTGTTTAACTGGAAACATGCATTGGGAGATACAAGGGGTCACTTTTTATAAAAGGCTTATACTCATAAATATCTGGGAATTTGAGCTCTACAGACTGGTTATGGCAGTATTTGGGGATAAGGCTTCTACCGTCTTTTCCTGTATCCAAATTATATATTGCATGTTCCCAACTGTGTTGTCCACTTGCATGGTTAAATAACATGAAGCTCTACAGTGACCCTGGAGAAACCTCAAAACAGCTCTTTAAGTGCTAGGCAAGAGAATACCAGAAGAGAAATGGTGAAGTGAAATCATTTGTACGTGATCTCTCACTTATGGGACAGGGACGGTAGCACTACTCAAAATTTCCCCACTCTGTTGCTGTCTTACAGTGGCTTTTGAGGGGTGGGATGGAATACATGTCACATTATTTTCTGCAAACGTGGACTCCTGTGGAATCAGGCAGAAAATACTTTAAATGCCCATCACTCTTAATTTCCAAACAACACTCTGCTACAGAGTGAGGTTATATTTTTCAGAGAACTGCAGGTCACATGTACCAGACGTAATGCAGTAATTCAAATTAATTTCTCATCATTTATTAAGAAATCATGTCGCAGCCAGCTGAGTACCAAACCTAGGTAGAAATAAAAAAAATTCAGAGAAACAATTCCACTTCTTTTTTTTTCTTTAATATTTCCAAGCTTTTTCTTATATAAGTGAATAGCATCTGCCTGTCTGTTTGACAGCTGTTACTGTATGGCAAATATTCCAGCATGGCACTCATATCCTAAAGAGATATGTGTACAAGCCTTTAATGAAATAATCACAACAAAATTCATGTTTACTACAAGAATTTTCCAAAGCCTTTCCTCTGTTTAATATCCCAAATGAGAAAAAGTGAATGTGTTATGTCCTATAACTGTACTGCTACAAAACCATAATCTGAGTGATAATCCTTTCCCCATTTGGGAAAATGTGAAAACTATATTACTTCTTTTCAGCTCTGATATTGACTGGTACAGCTATAAAACAAATACTGAATTATAGAATACTGATTACTATTCCCACTGAAATGACTGAATTTTGCCAAAATAACAGAGATTACGCAGTAGTACAAGGCATTGCTAGAGAAGCAAAACAAAATCTAAGTGGAATTCCTGGTAGAGCAAAATTCCAGCTTTTGCTGTCTGGTTTATCCTCTTTGAACCCGAAGGTTTTGCTCTTGAATTCTACAGAAGCAAAAACATCTTTTCACTGTGCTCTCTGGACTCATATCTGTGTTACAATCAAACACTGTAATACATCCAAATTGTCCATAAACAGCATCTGTTTTCAATCTTCCCTTCAAAGTGACTCTATCCCAGACAAACTTGTTACACCCTTCCCTGATCAATTTATAACTAAGTTCTTGTGGGAGAAGCTCTATGTAAAGTCTGAGATTTTGAAAAAATCCTCCCACAGCTAAGAAAAAACAACGCAATATGAAAATGGCTTTAAAACACATTTAACTCTCTCTCTTAAAGTATTACATAGATATTTTTGTGTACACAGCNATAGAATGTACATACTTTTTGTTTGTTTTTTGTTTAAGCCACAAACAATAACCTTTTTTTTTTTCAAATGGCTTTCAAAAAAATATGGATGTGTTTCTATTATTCCAACAATTAATTAAAAATTGCTGATCACCCCCAAGTAGATCAATGTGTGCTTAACAGAAATTTTCTGCAGTTGTTAATACGCATTTCTAATACTTTTCAAAACACATATGAAAGGTTTTCCAGAGAAAACTTGCTAAGCTCTCTTGGTTAGGTAAATGCACACAACACAAGTAGTAGCATTCTCCCGTAGGAAAGGCCATGTGGATCACATCAACCCAGCTTCATGTAAATATTTGAATATTTATATAATATATATTCTTATGAAAGCATACATATGTTAATAGTACATACATATGTACTATTATAAAAATACTACACCTCAGGCTTTTAAAGCATTACTTTATAAAATGTCTAATGCATGATTGCACCAGAGACAAAAAGACAAACCAGAAAGCCTAATGAGCTGGTAACAGAAGTCATCATACACAGTGCAGGGATACCACAAACTAAAAGACCTTCCAGTGAGATCGTTGCTCATGTCTCACAGTTAAGTCCAGGGCTGGAGTGTCATTTATTTTCTTGCCTTGAGTAGGGAAAACACCAGGAATATCAAGACTTTCTGTGAACCAGCCTGAAGAAGTGTGTTTAACTGGAAACATGCATTGGGAGATACAAGGGGTCACTTTTTATAAAAGGCTTATACTCATAAATATCTGGGAATTTGAGCTCTACAGACTGGTTATGGCAGTATTTGGGGATAAGGCTTCTACCGTCTTTTCCTGTATCCAAATTATATATTGCATGTTCCCAACTGTGTTGTCCACTTGCATGGTTAAATAACATGAAGCTCTACAGTGACCCTGGAGAAACCTCAAAACAGCTCTTTAAGTGCTAGGCAAGAGAATACCAGAAGAGAAATGGTGAAGTGAAATCATTTGTACGTGATCTCTCACTTATGGGACAGGGACGGTAGCACTACTCAAAATTTCCCCACTCTGTTGCTGTCTTACAGTGGCTTTTGAGGGGTGGGATGGAATACATGTCACATTATTTTCTGCAAACGTGGACTCCTGTGGAATCAGGCAGAAAATACTTTAAATGCCCATCACTCTTAATTTCCAAACAACACTCTGCTACAGAGTGAGGTTATATTTTTCAGAGAACTGCAGGTCACATGTACCAGACGTAATGCAGTAATTCAAATTAATTTCTCATCATTTATTAAGAAATCATGTCGCAGCCAGCTGAGTACCAAACCTAGGTAGAAATAAAAAAAATTCAGAGAAACAATTCCACTTCTTTTTTTTTCTTTAATATTTCCAAGCTTTTTCTTATATAAGTGAATAGCATCTGCCTGTCTGTTTGACAGCTGTTACTGTATGGCAAATATTCCAGCATGGCACTCATATCCTAAAGAGATATGTGTACAAGCCTTTAATGAAATAATCACAACAAAATTCATGTTTACTACAAGAATTTTCCAAAGCCTTTCCTCTGTTTAATATCCCAAATGAGAAAAAGTGAATGTGTTATGTCCTATAACTGTACTGCTACAAAACCATAATCTGAGTGATAATCCTTTCCCCATTTGGGAAAATGTGAAAACTATATTACTTCTTTTCAGCTCTGATATTGACTGGTACAGCTATAAAACAAATACTGAATTATAGAATACTGATTACTATTCCCACTGAAATGACTGAATTTTGCCAAAATAACAGAGATTACGCAGTAGTACAAGGCATTGCTAGAGAAGCAAGACAAAATCTAAGTGGAATTCCTGGTAGAGCAAAATTCCAGCTTTTGCTGTCTGGTTTATCCTCTTTGAACCCGAAGGTTTTGCTCTTGAATTCTACAGAAGCAAAAACATCTTTTCACTGTGCTCTCTGGACTCATATCTGTGTTACAATCAAACACTGTAATACATCCAAATTGTCCATAAACAGCATCTGTTTTCAATCTTCCCTTCAAAGTGACTCTATCCCAGACAAACTTGTTACACCCTTCCCTGATCAATTTATAACTAAGTTCTTGTGGGAGAAGCTCTATGTAAAGTCTGAGATTTTGAAAAAATCCTCCCACAGCTAAGAAAAAACAACGCAATATGAAAATGGCTTTAAAACACATTTAACTCTCTCTCTTAAAGTATTACATAGATATTTTTGTGTACACAGCCAATCTAGACTAGACCCCCATTTATTCTGTGCTGTAGAAGCAAAGCTAGTCTCAATGTTCCCATCATGTTCTCTTCCTCTCTCTAGTGTAAGCACTGATAGGGCTTCCATGAAACAGAAATAAGGTTCAAACACCACAAACTGAATCCATGCAGAGGTTCCTCCTCACCTTGGCTACTATTGTATTGCAAAGTTGATTAAAAAAAAAACCAGGAACTACATTTTTTATATTAAGATTCTTCATGCATACATAACTCTGCCTGAAGGTTTTCCAAAAGCTACACAAGTCCTGACAGTGCCCATCAGTAAGTGCCTGGGTTTTGCAAAACTGTGCCTCACTTTTGGCACCTGTATATCTGGTGGGTGAGGTGCCAGAGAGATGATGGTGATGCTTCTCTGTCTTTTCATCTCTTACTGCCAGTGTTAAAACCAGTGACAGAAGATAAGGCAGATGAGCTCAGTTCCATTCTTCATCTTATTTGAGCTGCCACATGTCACACAAAATGTTTAAACCCCCAGATACAGAATTGGATGAGGTAGAAAAGGCAATGGTATCAAACTTTTCTCTTGAATCTCAACAGCTTCACTGGGATGAATTAAATATTCATTGAGCCAAGAAAAGGAGAAAAATTATTCAAAGATCACTGGTTTGGGTATCTGATTATTCACCAGGGAAAGAGAGTTTTATGTCTGCTCTATCGAATGCTTAATGAAAAGAAAGTGTTGAACAGCACAGACACAGGGATGGATGTCTCCTTATCTCTCAGGTATCTACCAGAGCCACTGGGCTTTAGAGTCATGCTGGTTTTATTTGCTACATCAACAAATATTTAACCCTTCTACACAAAGGGAATCAGGTTAAGGACACTGAAGCTCCTTCTATCTATGAGGGTTTATCTATGGTTTAGGGTATACTATCCCTATTTCCAACAAAGCCAAAAAAATTCAAAACCAAACCAAAGCAAGCAGAAACACCCACAGGCACACTGAGTGGACTTTTTTATGACAAGTTGACATCTGATCACAGTTAAAATTAGTAGAGAAGTATCTAGTTATTTTTGTTACCCCAAATTAAAACCAATGTTATCTGCAATTCTGAGGTGATTGGTAATTACCATAATGTAATAGTTATAAGCAATGGAAGATACAGACCGACATTTATTATTTTTTTTTTGNTCAATTTATAACTAAGTTCTTGTGGGAGAAGCTCTATGTAAAGTCTGAGATTTTGAAAAAATCCTCCCACAGCTAAGAAAAAACAACGCAATATGAAAATGGCTTTAAAACACATTTAACTCTCTCTCTTAAAGTATTACATAGATATTTTTGTGTACACAGCCAATCTAGACTAGACCCCCATTTATTCTGTGCTGTAGAAGCAAAGCTAGTCTCAATGTTCCCATCATGTTCTCTTCCTCTCTCTAGTGTAAGCACTGATAGGGCTTCCATGAAACAGAAATAAGGTTCAAACACCACAAACTGAATCCATGCAGAGGTTNGTGAAGCAGCAAATAAAAATGCAAGTTTCCTGCAAATTTCAGAAAATAGCCCCTACAACTCTCAATCTTTAACATACATACTTGTGATCTGTTAGAAAAGTCCTCTTGAAGTAATGAACCACTAGCCATATAGTGAAAGGAGGAATAGCCACTTTTAAATTTCCTAACTAGGCTAATGGAGAAGAAACAGAGAAAGATCTTAGTTTATACTACAAGCAGAAGCCCTTGTAATTATTTTCCTAAAGCTAGGTGAACATAAAAAAAGTCTGCTACATTGAGTGTACACTAGATTTGTCAGATGGTCGAAGTTATTTCTGGTTTGGTGGTGAAATTCAGCAGGTGATCCCCAAGGATTTGCTCAGAATATAGTAATTTGGAGATGATTTCTAGAAATGCATATGATAAAAATTAAGTTCTAAAAAAAAGTTTTGGCACTGGGCAGATTGCTGAATAAAAAGCTGGAGTTGCATTAGTTTCCGTTATCTGTATTTGCAAGCTGTTCACAAATAGCTAGCCGAATGATAGGAAATTTTCCATAAATATTCACTTTGTGTTTATTTAAGAAAAAAACATAGTAGTTTGCTATCCAAATTTATAGTCACTATTTTTTCTATATTTTTAATAACTATTTTTATAACTATTTTTTTGAAAATATTATTTTATAACAAGTTTAGAAAAGGTGCTTTTTTTTTTTTTTTTGGTAGAAAATAGCAGAGCTCATGCCGAACTATCAACTTTGTGCACAGACCAGAAAATGCTCCAGTGCATTGGAATTCAAATTTTATCTAGTCAGTCAACACATTTCAATAAATGTCATTTTTATCCCCCCTTTTGCATACTTAAGCAAACTAGGACCAAACAAGAAATACAATACCAGTGAAACAGAACTAATAAACTAGAAATTATGTGCCTTTTTTTTCTTGCAATATATCTCCAGGGTATTAGAAATTCAGTCATGGTGATTAAGGACTCAAACCCATTAGAGTTCTTTTTGTCTCTGCTGTTATGTAGCACAGATTGTGATACATAGTTCAGTGAGGAAAGCAATTTGGAAGGCCACAGTCAAAAGACTCCTTTTCCCATATGTATTTAAGAACAACTTCGATGATCAACCAGATCACTGGGCCACTCACTTGAACCATATGGTAGTTGGGAAGTAGCTCACAGCAGTGCTTCAGAAAAGCTACATTAAACATGTAGACACCATTAAGTCTTTTTTTCAGACAGATAGCTGTATAAAATTTCTCAGGGTCTGTGGTTTACAGAGAGAGGTTGGAACCTCAACTATTACAAAGCACCACAGTTTCATTCAGATCACCAATGCAGTTTGTGTGATAGTCATTTACACTAGCCAAGGATCTAGTCTAAAACACCTGGCTTGTGGCCACCAAAGAGTTCACAGACCTTTGAGTGAAATTCCCAGTAACAAAGAAGAAATTCACTGCTTTGAGATTAATATGTGACCCCAAAACTGGAAGAGCAACAATGACAGGGACCACTAGTACATAAAATTAAACAAATAAAAGAAATGAAACTATGGCTTATGACATACCCCACATGCCTCACTCAAAGCCTGGTTTTAAAGATAAAAATGGCCAATATCTGGTGTCCAGAGGAACATAAGACCTCCAAGAGCAGAGAACAGAACAGCAGAAATTAGGAAACTGTACTTGTTCAGTGAGAGAAGTGACACCTATAGTAATGCTTTAGATGTGTAAAAAGGATTGTTAGTTAATTTAATCTAGATCTCAATTTTGTAGTCAAATTAAAAGTGAGGTAAGTGGTGTGAAAATTTCCCTTCTCCCTTCAGTCTACCAATATTTTTGTTGTTGTTGTTTTGTTTTTATTTTTTTTAAACCCTCCTCCTATATTTTCACATATATATTTTAATATGCATACACGTGTGTTTGTGTGCAAGCAAGCTGGGCAAAAACTCAAGCAATATCCAGTACATGAAGTTGTTATACACCATAGTGAGCAAGGTAGCCCTGTTTAATCATTATTAAATGATGAAACAAACAGGGAAATGGAAAATATATATAGTTAATGTAGCATTATAGTCACCTACTACAAGCAAAAAGGTAGAAAAAAAATAATTTGAGAGTTGATAGATTCCTTTAATCAGCCCATGCTCTAAAAAACACCTGAACCATGAGTGGTGTGGGTAGGGTACAAAGCTGCCTTGACAGAAAAGGTCATGCAAGCCCTGAATGCACAGATCAGTTGAGAAGTGATATTAGTTCATTACCCTGAGCTCCCGTAAAGCCAAAGGCTTTAGTCTTTCACACAGTTGCTCCTGTACTGAATCCAGAAATGTGCTCTTGCTACACCTCATCTTCCATGGATGCAGTCAGTCTCGATTCAAAACAACAGTGAGACTATAGAAAAGATTGCAACTTCCTTGGTAATTAGCTCCAGTGGTTGATTACCACATTCAACGGAGAGAGGAAGAAATCCCCAAAAATCTGATTCCAGGACAAACTTGTCAGGCTTCAACTTCCAGTTGCTGAGCGCCACCAGACTGAAGTATTTAGGTGATCAGTGGGTGGATTGTTCTGTTTTTATTGGTTTTCCTCCTGTTAGATTTGAATAGATTCTGTCACTTCCCACTTCCTCTTCCATTTCTTCTTTAACTTTAAAGTGCTAAACAGCCTGAGCCTCCTCTCAGTACAATGAATTTTCATCTGCTTCAAGAGCGTCAGACCTTTTCTTTCCATTTATATCATCAACTGCATGTTATAACATTAAAAGAAGTTACACTACTCTCATAGTGCTCTAAAGAGATGAATCACTTCCTTGCTCCTACTTACTGCTACCTTATTCATCCCTCTGCAGAGCATCTCACCTTGTTCATTTATAGCACCACACAGAGCATATATTCTGTTGCTAATACACTGTNAGCAGAGCTCATGCCGAACTATCAACTTTGTGCACAGACCAGAAAATGCTCCAGTGCATTGGAATTCAAATTTTATCTAGTCAGTCAACACATTTCAATAAATGTCATTTTTATCCCCCCTTTTGCATACTTAAGCAAACTAGGACCAAACAAGAAATACAATACCAGTGAAACAGAACTAATAAACTAGAAATTATGTGCCTTTTTTTTCTTGCAATATATCTCCAGGGTATTAGAAATTCAGTCATGGTGATTAAGGACTCAAACCCATTAGAGTTCTTTTTGTCTCTGCTGTTATGTAGCACAGATTGTGATACATAGTTCAGTGAGGAAAGCAATTTGGAAGGCCACAGTCAAAAGACTCCTTTTCCCATATGTATTTAAGAACAACTTCGATGATCAACCAGATCACTGGGCCACTCACTTGAACCATATGGTAGTTGGGAAGTAGCTCACAGCAGTGCTTCAGAAAAGCTACATTAAACATGTAGACACCATTAAGTCTTTTTTTCAGACAGATAGCTGTATAAAATTTCTCAGGGTCTGTGGTTTACAGAGAGAGGTTGGAACCTCAACTATTACAAAGCACCACAGTTTCATTCAGATCACCAATGCAGTTTGTGTGATAGTCATTTACACTAGCCAAGGATCTAGTCTAAAACACCTGGCTTGTGGCCACCAAAGAGTTCACAGACCTTTGAGTGAAATTCCCAGTAACAAAGAAGAAATTCACTGCTTTGAGATTAATATGTGACCCCAAAACTGGAAGAGCAACAATGACAGGGACCACTAGTACATAAAATTAAACAAATAAAAGAAATGAAACTATGGCTTATGACATACCCCACATGCCTCACTCAAAGCCTGGTTTTAAAGATAAAAATGGCCAATATCTGGTGTCCAGAGGAACATAAGACCTCCAAGAGCAGAGAACAGAACAGCAGAAATTAGGAAACTGTACTTGTTCAGTGAGAGAAGTGACACCTATAGTAATGCTTTAGATGTGTAAAAAGGATTGTTAGTTAATTTAATCTAGATCTCAATTTTGTAGTCAAATTAAAAGTGAGGTAAGTGGTGTGAAAATTTCCCTTCTCCCTTCAGTCTACCAATATTTTTGTTGTTGTTGTTTTGTTTTTATTTTTTTTAAACCCTCCTCCTATATTTTCACATATATATTTTAATATGCATACACGTGTGTTTGTGTGCAAGCAAGCTGGGCAAAAACTCAAGCAATATCCAGTACATGAAGTTGTTATACACCATAGTGAGCAAGGTAGCCCTGTTTAATCATTATTAAATGATGAAACAAACAGGGAAATGGAAAATATATATAGTTAATGTAGCATTATAGTCACCTACTACAAGCAAAAAGGTAGAAAAAAAATAATTTGAGAGTTGATAGATTCCTTTAATCAGCCCATGCTCTAAAAAACACCTGAACCATGAGTGGTGTGGGTAGGGTACAAAGCTGCCTTGACAGAAAAGGTCATGCAAGCCCTGAATGCACAGATCAGTTGAGAAGTGATATTAGTTCATTACCCTGAGCTCCCGTAAAGCCAAAGGCTTTAGTCTTTCACACAGTTGCTCCTGTACTGAATCCAGAAATGTGCTCTTGCTACACCTCATCTTCCATGGATGCAGTCAGTCTCGATTCAAAACAACAGTGAGACTATAGAAAAGATTGCAACTTCCTTGGTAATTAGCTCCAGTGGTTGATTACCACATTCAACGGAGAGAGGAAGAAATCCCCAAAAATCTGATTCCAGGACAAACTTGTCAGGCTTCAACTTCCAGTTGCTGAGCGCCACCAGACTGAAGTATTTAGGTGATCAGTGGGTGGATTGTTCTGTTTTTATTGGTTTTCCTCCTGTTAGATTTGAATAGATTCTGTCACTTCCCACTTCCTCTTTGTTGCGGTTTGGGGTCAGGGCAGCCCCCAGACCGATAACAGACCGCTCTCTTTTAACCCCCCTCCCTCCCCAAAGGGGAGAGAAAAGGAATAAGGGAGAGAGACTTAGTGATTCGAAAAAGGAACTAAAGCAATTTAATCAAAAAATGAAATGAGGTATATACAAATATATACAAATATATACACAGCCAGTACCGAACCCAACCTCCCCCCGATGGTAATTACGTCACCCTCACGGACGCTGTGGAGGAGTTGGACTCTGGCACCGGGCCTTCAGGATCAGGATCGAAACGAGAGATCGAAAGAGCAAGCAAGAGAGCGAGAGAAGAAGAAGAAGCAGCAGCAGCAGAAGAAACAGAAGAAGCAGAAGAAGCAGAACGAACCTCTCGACCCCCAAACTTTATATACTGGATATGACGTGTATGGCATGGAATACCTCGTTGGTCAATTTGGGGTCACCTGTCCTGTCTGCTCCTCCCCACAGGTGCGGTCTTACACTTTCTGCACCCCCCAGTGCAACACACAAGTTCTAGCAGTGGCCTTGGTTTTGCATTCCACCCCTGGCAGTAACTGTAAACATTAGGTGTTATCTCTGCTAGAAAGAGACTGTCTGCAAAACATGCCTCCAACTCCAGAAAGTGCAGTTAGTTAGAAACTTAAGCTAAAAAGCAAAATCACTGAACTGAATTTGCTTGCTTTTCACCCAAACCAGGACACTCTTCCATTTCTTCTTTAACTTTAAAGTGCTAAACAGCCTGAGCCTCCTCTCAGTACAATGAATTTTCATCTGCTTCAAGAGCGTCAGACCTTTTCTTTCCATTTATATCATCAACTGCATGTTATAACATTAAAAGAAGTTACACTACTCTCATAGTGCTCTAAAGAGATGAATCACTTCCTTGCTCCTACTTACTGCTACCTTATTCATCCCTCTGCAGAGCATCTCACCTTGTTCATTTATAGCACCACACAGAGCATATATTCTGTTGCTAATACACTGTTATCCCTGTTATTCCAAGTCCTTTTAGTTGCTGCCTATGAGGGTAATTTCTCATCTAAGATAGCTCACACTCCTTATTTGTATCAGAATTGCTTTATATTTGCTTTAAATAAATTGCTTTATAATGTAAAGCTTAGTTCTGTTTCAATAAACCTCTATTTATAATTATTTCAACTGTTGATTTATCTGAACGTTTTCTCCATATTGATTTTATAGTTACTGTCACAAAAACAGTATAGCTGAGCTGTGGTAAACTTAATAGGATGATTCTGTGTAATCCATCCTAGGTCCTGGGGACTGCTAACATCCATCACACCAGGAGCTTATAGCACTTCTGGAAAAGAAAGGCCATTCTGGCATGCTCACATATTTACTTGGGTGGAAGTTTGAGAAAAAAACAACAACAAAAAAACAGCAATAAAACTTTCTCAAGTAAGGAAGTTCTTGATCTTTGCTATAAAATAATGTCAACAGAGCTCTCTACTGTACAGCCAAAAAAGATACATGAAAAAAGGAGAGAGTTCACAAACCACGAGAGGTTAGGCTACCAGAATTGCACTTTGGCAGGGGCAAAGGGACTATCTAACCCTCATATGCCACACTGATGCTAGCCTTACACAACAAATAAAAAGAAGCATATGAATTAACTTTCTTCAAACAATTGCAGAAGATTTCAGGCCAGATGAACACACTTTGTCATCTGAGAAATCCATAAAATGGGTCAAGGGAAAGTGAGAAAGATCATTTTTACACTAGTCCATAAAACACCTTGAGGGAGAGGGAATGACTGACATCCCAGGCCCAGTGGATACAAAATAGTCACCTACCAGGCAAGTTGAGCACTGGTACAGCTCAAACACAACATGACACATCCTAGAGAACTTAGCAACAATCAGTATCTCAGTAATTTTCCTAACAACAAATAGAGAGAAACAATTTTCTTACTAAACAGAAATTCATCATGTAGCCTGCTAAGCACGGGAGATAACCTGCAAGAGTCTAAGACAAGGGGACCAGCCCATCACACACTCATCTCACAGATGGCCACCTTCTCCCTACTAGTCTTCTACTGCTGTAGTTTGGCCAGTAGCAGTCTTTAATTCTAACAAGAACTGGTGCCATCCCAACACTGATGATCAAGTTTTCTACCTTTCTTCTAACCACCCCCACTCAATGATTGACCAAAGCAATTAATAGTTATCACCTTAGCATCTTAGGGATTCAGCTGGGAAAAGCAGAAGCTCAGCAAATGCATCTCATAT
>VYZU01085080.1:0-18271 GCA_013401355.1 Ceyx cyanopectus
AAGATTTGCAAGCCTATTAGGCATTCTGCCTCTATTTAGTGGCCTCGCAGACATCTAAAATCTGACTCTTCAGCCTGTAAGAAACCTGCAAATAAAATGGCTTTTCTAATCTAGATGGACTTCTAATCCAGTACCCTTTCTGAGTTCAGTGTTTGTTGGGATGTTTTCAAAACTGGTGATGTAACCCTTACCTAGAAACCTATCATAAGGTGTATATGCATATCAGTTCAAGACCTTAATTTAGTTGTGTGATTCATTCTAACAGCCCTCCTAAGCTTTGTTTCATATCCAGTGAGAAAACTCTTTAATCCATTTGCTCAATGGTTTCTGCAAGAGTTAACTCTAATACTAACTCTGAAAGTATGGAACTGAATCTAACTTACCATCCTGATTCCACCTCTGCTCTAAAAGTAATCAGTGCATCAGGCTGAAGCAAGAGAAATCTTAGTCCAGCAGTACTTTCTAAGATCATTGTTTAGTCAGGATGATAGCTCACACATAGCCCGTTTTCTCCCTTCTGTTACAAACTTCCGTAGTGACCAGGCTGACATTTGATTTGCCATTAAGTGTTACTGATTAGTCATGGAGCTGGACCCAGTGAGAAAGCCAACTTTCATGTGTTGATAACCTGCTTCTCTACTGATTAAAGCTCATTTGCATACTGTCAGACTAGAAGTTCCCAAGCTGGCTCATCATACTTGTCTCTCCAGTATGAGCAGATGTGCTTGTGTATTCTCAAACTGGCAGGTCTCTGCAGCATGTAAGAGAATTGCTATAGGATTCATCATCTGTTTCAGACTGGCTTTGCATACCTCTTTTATGTCCTCCCTATATAATGCTTGTGTAAAGTTTGAAGACCTAGTATGTCTGAGCAATTGCTGTATGTGTACAACCTCAGCAAGTACTTAGAGACATAAACAAAACAGAGATGGCATGTGTATGAGCTTTCATATAGTGAGAGAACAGATTAAAGTAATGCCCAAATACCTTTAAAGAGAGGGGAAGAAAGAAAACTTGGGAAATTGCAGACATGTTGGCTTCGTGTTAGATCAAATAATGAAAAAGGATTGGATTCATCAAGAAAATTATACATTAAAATGAATCTGTCACCTTAATTTAGTGAGGATGATAGCTCTTTTGAACTCACTGCTCCTTCAGTTAAGTTTAAAAGTCTGTCTGAGAAAGGCAACTTAATTTATTCAATGCTCTTTATTATTTTTATAGGTGATCTAAACAATAATGTAATGTTTATATGGTAAAGTTTTAAGTTTGTGTACCTTTATGTACAAGTTTAACAAAGTAATAAATATGTATGAAGAAATATTATGGCATGACCCAAATAATTAAGATATAATGATCATTTTAAAAAATAAGGTTTTTCCAAATAATGTTTTGTGTCTATATACCATTTACATGCTTCACTGAATACCAGGTGGAGTTGATATATACAAAGGTACTTGGTGATTATTCTTCTGAAACTTCTCAAACAACATTGCTGTCTGAAAAACCTACAGTCAATAGCACAATTAAGCCCTGAACTTAACAGAAAGTTGACTTTAAAATGACCAGAGCTGATTTAAAGCCAAATCTAAAGTGCTGTTTGAAACTTGCCCTCAAGTTGTACATTTGGAATAAATATAGAAAGCTTAAATGTGTTTTAAAAATAATTGTTTGCCTCAATCATCCATTCATTTAGTTTTGCCACGCCTGAGAGCTATGCTGATGCTGCCAAAGCTTGTATTTCCACTTTCTTATTACACTAAATTATTCTTATTACAATAAATCTTCCTGCTGAAAACCTATACACATTTCTGCAGTTTCTGCATAAAATTGCAGCAAAAATAGTATGACAGCATGCTGCAATTAAAGGCAATGACAAATCTGTTCATGGCTGAAGTACATGCATTTGTGGTAATTAAGTTTGATCTCAGTGATATCTGCTTTCTGTTTCTGTGATTCCTCTGTTCATATAGAACAAAGGGATGTGAGATTTTTTAATGTGATTTATGTAATACCTAACTTTTTGGCTATACCCTATCTTCCATGGTGTGCACATCATCTAATAAGCATTACAAGTTTAAAAGCGAGAGGAAAAAAACACATGCTTTGTAGTTCCAAACTTGACACCAGTCCTGACACTCAGATGAGAAAGATGCTGCCAGTTATGTGATCGGTGCCATTTTGCATCTGTGCGGGCAGTAACATCTTCTGTTGCTGAGTTTTGAACTTGCCTCTCATTTATTTCTCTGAGTTGAGGCACGGTACATCTTTTCCTCACTGGGTCTTGCCACCTCTCTGATACTTTGGCTGAATCCCTCTCATTTTGCAGGAGGTGGTAAGGAACACTGTGTACTTGAAAACATCTGTTCTACTTTGTCACACTTTGCTTGAAGAGGAGATTATTTTTCTTTTTAATGTATCTGTTTACATGGTAGAAGAATGTTGAGTCTGAGTAACCATGTTCAAGTAGTAATTCAGACAACCTATATTGTATCAGGGCTGTATGGTAGTAAAAATTCCTTGTGTCAGAATTTCTTGATTACTGATACCTGTCCTTTCCCTCTTCTAAATAGACAGCAAGTCTTCAAGAAATTCAGCTAATGCAGCATCATTTACATTGAAAAAAATAACAACCAGAGGTGTTCCTTATAATAGGATCTTGTAAACAGCCTCATAAATAGTGTGGGAGTTTAAAAACAGGGTGCTCTGCCATTACTAGCAAGGAGAGAGACAGTCATTTCTCCCTTCTGTGCCTCAACCTGTTATATCTTCAGTGTGGAGAGCAACTGTGATTGCTTTCAGAATGAAAACTACCTTAGTAGTTAAGAGAGCTTGAAAGTTCTCCAGCAAGCTCTGTAAGCACGAATTTTATCAAAACCAAGTGATGTTGACTCTATTGTAATCCATGTTGTTTTCTACTAATTCCAGAGGAATAAAGATTGGGATATTGGATCATAGATGATTCAATATGATGCAAAAAAAACTTTCAACAAACTGTTACAATGTTGGTAACATTCTACTTGTTTGCTTGTATATAAATTACAAATTTTGTGATTCTTAATGTTTTAAACTTCCAGAAGACTGAATATGGCTACAAAATAATTGAATATGGAATTAAAAGTTGGCTGTTGTTTTACCTGTAGGTGAGACACAAGAAATTGTTCTCCGTAACAGAATTTGTTCTTATTTTGTAGTGAAGCTACACAGGAAACATCTTTATTACAACTAGAAATATTACATTTAATATTTTTAAAATACACAAGGAAGATGCTGTGTTCAAAAATATTCCTATAGCTATCAATGAAATACTTTGAAATTACTTAGCACTTTATGTTTTATAAATTTAAATACCAATTCGAATGTTTCTGATGGTTTTTTCCGTAAACTCCAGTAGTAAAAGGTCAGGTCTAACCTAATTAATCATTATAACATTGTTGCTAGGTATTCCCAACACTTGGACACAATGCTGAGGCAGAAAATAATCTGATAAAGGCCAAAGAATGAGTCAATAGCAGATTTAAGATTGGAACTCTAAGTTCTTGCTTCCTGGTTTCATTCTGAATCATAAATTAGCTTCTAATTGCTGTGGCAAAGAAGGAGGTCAGTAATAATTTAATTATACTTGGGCTTTTCACATTCATTTCTATGCTTTCTAAAATCTCTTAGTTTAAAACCACTAAAAGACTGAGATCGTCCATTTCTGACTTCTAATCCAAACTGAAAATTAAGTAGAAGTATGAATATGCAAAAAAAAGGCTCAGGTGGTGGTACCATTATAAAACCAAAACAGATTAGAAGGTTAATTCTTAAGCCTCTTTCCCATTAACTGGACTGGAGAGCCCTGCATCCCCACTGGTTGTGTTGGCCACTCAGCAGTGCAGCCAGCTCAGTAACAGGTTACAGTAAGGAATAGCTCTTGTTGAAGCCTCTCATTGATGTTCACTGCATGGAAATCTCACTATTCCTTAAAAATGCATGTTGCTATTTCCTATGGCTTTGAGAGAAAAAGCCACAGCAATTATGTGATTCATCTAATGAGTGAAATGATATCTCTCTTAATTTGCCGTACATGGGTCTAGAGCAACAGCTTGGGAAAACGGTGAGAGCCTCCTAGGGGTCAAGGGGTCACTGGCTCCCTTGATGCCCCCCTCAGAGTGTGTCCATGGATTCCTTCTGCTTCCTGGATCCCAGTTCAGGGGTTGTTCTGTAGTGCCCTCCAAAAATGGGAGTCACTGGCAATTATAAGGACGTTAATATGCACTGTGTAAAGTTTCTATTTGCTTCAGTTCTTGATTTCATTACATAAAAAAGGCTTTTGTTATAAATCTCCAAGGTTCTTTATGGTTTTGAAGCACACGGAGGGATAAAACACAGCCTAATGGGATCTGCTTGAGTGGGTCCAGAAGAGGGACACAAATATGGTCCGAGGGCTGGGGCACATCTGAGAGAGTTGGAGTTGTTCAGTGGGGAGAGGAGAATGGAGACCTTAACGTAGTAGCCTTTCAGTTCTTAAAAGAGCCTATCAGAAAGAGGAACGTTTTATCAAAAAACTTGTGACAGAAAAAGGTATGATAGTTTTAAACTAGGAGAGATTTAGACTAGAAAGAAGGCATTTTTGATGCTGAGGGTGGTTGGACCCTGGCCCAGGTTTCCCGTAGAGTTGGTTGATGGCCCAGCACTGGAATGATTCCAGATGAGGTTGGATGGGGCCCTCAGCAACTTATTTGCAGATGTCCCTGCACTGCTGCGGGGATGGGACTAGATGACCTTTAAGGGTCCCTTCCCACCCAAACCTTTCCCTGACTGAATGATAATAACATCGAATAAAACAGTCAGGAAGACCCGCCACCCTACAAGAGAATCGAACATTTGCACCCAGTGTTATCCAGCGGGGTGGCCTTGGCGGAGCAGGCCGTGCCAAGCCGGGCGGTGAGCAGGGACTCGCACCGGGCAGCCACGAATCCGTCTGCCCGCCCGCCCACGGGGGGCGCCCGAGAGCCGTGCCACGTGACGCGCTCGGAGCCGCCGTGGCCACGCCCCTCGGAGGCAGCAGCAGCGAGCGAGGAGCGAGGCCGGCGAACGGCGGGGGCCGGGGGGAGGCAGCGGCAGCGGCAGCGCCGGNAGCGGGGCAAGATGTCGCGGTCGGTGCTGCAACCGAGCCAGCAAAAGCTGGCGGAGAAGCTCACCATCCTGAACGACCGGGGCGTCGGCATGCTCACCCGGCTCTACAACATCAAGAAGGTGCGGGGGCCCCCGGCGGGGAGGCGGGGGGAGGAACCGCCCCGGCGCGATCCCCGCCACCGCCCGCCCGGGTCTCTGCCGGCCCAGCGCTCCGCCGCCGCTTCGCGGCTTGCGGCTCACCTGGGCCGCGCTGCGGCCTAGCTACGGGGCCCGAGAGGCAGGGCGGGGAGGCGGCGAGAGCCGCGCCGCCGCCGCGGTCAGGCGCTCCGGCCCGCCGCTGTGCCGCCTGCGGGCCCAGGGGTGGTGTGGGGGGAGTAGCCCGGGGCTTCCCGAGCGACCGCCGCCTCGCTACCTGACGGGAGGGAGGAAGGCCCGGTGCTGCGCAGCGCCCGCAGGCCCGGCGCCCCCCGCCTCGGGGCCTAGGCCCGGCGCGGCCCCCGCAGTCGGTGCCGCCCGTAGCCGCTCCCGCCCCGCCGTGCGTGAGTCACGGGAACCGGGAGTGGGCTGCTCAAACAAGGCTTTCCCACGCTGAGTTGCGAAACCTGTCGCTATCGAAGGGAAGGGTTTGGGGTAAAATTAGTAAGTTTAATTTCACTAAGTTCGAGGCGAGCGGTTGCTTAGCAGCTCCCAGCGTGAGATGGAGCAGATGTTTGAAACTGTCGTGGGTGGCAGAACTGCTCCTCGCCTGCCTGATATGAAATCCATCGGTGTTTTTAGAGGTGAGGTGGTTCGAGCGCAGGGTGCTGCCGGCTTCAGTGTTGAGGGAGGGGACGGGTAACGCCTCCGAGCTTGCTTCATTTCTGGAGGAAATCCTTGTGCTTTCCTATACGGAGGAGTGTAGTTCCTGGCCATCCCCTGCTTCGAGTGCTTCTTGCATTCTTACCAGCTTAACGTTCCTGCTGTGCAGTACACTATCTGAATGCATACGGCTGCTCAGTCCACTCCCAGTAATGAACATTAGTTAGGATTTTATTGCTTTGACTTGAACATGGTTATTTCTGAGATGTTTCTTATTTAAAAAAACACGTTAGTTATTATGTTCAAGCAGCAAGCATCACCTTTGCAGTTTTAGCATGTGAAAATGTCTGTCTGTCTTTCACATCCAGGGTTCAGCTGGCCTGTGCTGCAGTGAGAGCAGTGGGAGTTTTAGGGGATGACTTGCTTGCTTTCACTTGTGAACTTATATTTCCTGTCTGGAGTGATCCCATCTAACAGATCTGAGCTAAATATTGTGTTTTGTCAAGTTGTTATGCTTATATGGGAGACCTCTACTCCAGAAGTAGTAAGGGTTACTTGGCTATACCAAGGGCAGTGTTGATTGTAATTAAGATGTTGTTTCCAGGGAAAAAACAATCAATTGAAATATTTCAGGCATTGTTGATGCAGAGGAGGGTCAGTTGTTGATGTGTGCTTTAGTGTTCCTGTAGAGTTTCACTAACATAAAGTATTCTAACTAAATAATTGCAAATTCTTACCTTTCTGAAATAGAAATGAGGCTTCTTTCAGTTTGGAGTTTTGTATGTTAGAAAATTGCTTCAACTTAATGATTGTAACAATAGAAGCAGCCTTTTAACACAGAACAGAAACTACCTATTTATGGAGAAAAGCATCCAAATGCTAAAGTATTTGTGTGTGTGTTTGTTATGCTTTGAGAGCATTTACCCGGTGAAGAATGGGAAGGGAGTTTTGCCTGAGCATAACCATGCTTTGGGGAAGAAGGCAGGAAA
The DNA here is from genome assembly GCA_013401355.1 of Ceyx cyanopectus. NCBI lineage: Eukaryota > Metazoa > Chordata > Aves > Coraciiformes > Alcedinidae > Ceyx > Ceyx cyanopectus. The sequence continues at coordinate 6,909 of VYZU01085080.1, forward strand.
CCAGCCAGGAACAATTAATTAATTGTCATCTTGACATCTAGCTCTCCCTCCCTTATGGTGAGCACAGACTCTGTTTTGTTTGCCAGTGGTCTGGTTTGGGGACACTTGCCCCCGTCAGGTGGTCCAGTGCCTGTGGACACATTGCTGCTGGCGATGGCAGAGTTTGGACCGACCACCTTTGCCCATATGGTGGTAGCTTCTGCTGCTGCTCTGTCAGTGCAGTGATGCAAACGGGTAGATTCCCAGTAGGGGAGCATCAGCTCTGGAGGTAACACAGGTTTTCCTGCAAATGCTATGAACAGAGGCCAAAATTATATTGGTCTTGCATGCAGAGAGTGGGGAAGCATGACCACGTGGCTTGATGATTATATGATGTATAGTTTTGCAAATCTGGAGATGTCCCAGACAAAACTCTATTCATACAGTGAATAGTCAAGTAGCTGTTTTTCTTAAGCTACAGTCAGTACTGCTTGATAGTAGTAACTGTCTAGCTCTGAGGGTGATGGTGAACCTCAGAAGTCTTGGGATTGATTATTGTGTTTTATTGTGGCTCTGTCTTCAGCCCAGCTGCAGCATAGCTGTCTGCTTGGAATGCTTGCTTTTTTGCCTTTTTGTTTTGTTTTGTTTCAACTTTTCCCCTCTGAAACAGTCATTTCCAAAACTTCTTTTTATGTATCTCATTGCTTCCTCTGCTGAAGATGATATCGAAACTCAAGTTACTAGAGATAGCCAGGCAATATGTGGTATTGTGGTTAAAGGAAATGGTTAAGGTTTTTTTTAAAAGAGGAAGTGAGAAGTGAAATATTTGTAGCAGCCTCACAGATTGCTGTAGATGCTGTCTAGGGAGCAGAGATTTTAAAGGATTAAGAATTTTCTCAACTGTTAGAAACAAAGCAGGAAAATTTTAACTTCCCAAGGAATTACAGAAGTAAATAAAAGCATTTAGAAACTTGATATTTTTCTTAATCTTCATATGTAAATTTTACTTCTAGCTGTTAATAGATCAGCATTTCCTGTTTACTGACCTGTGCTGCTGTTGTCTTCTGAAATGGTTTATTGTGGGTTTTAAGATGAGTATCTGAATGTTTGGGGTTTTTTTTTTCCTCTGAGACTGACATGGAAAATATGAAAAGTGGAGTTAGTCATGTAATAGTGGATGATGAGCCAAAATTTGCATTTGATCTGTATAAAGGTGGGGGGTTTTTGTTGATATTTTTAAGGACTTACCCTTTTCTTGTTGCTTTCTGATGTCTTTTGTAGTGGATCCAGTATTAATTTTGAACTTGGAAATCTTACTGTTGTGTTTTCTCTCCCTGTTGACTGTTCTACTTTTCAAGAATTTATTCTCGAGTATCTAAGCTAGAAATTGTATTCTTGTTTTCTGTGTAGCTCATTAGTCATTACTTGCCTACAACTAAGCCTTTATAAATCATAGGCAGCAGGGTTTTTTTTTCATGCCATCCTGGCCCAGATGAATCTTGAACTTTGTGGTTACCTTTCATAGCAGATGAGGAGGGTGTTGGTAAGCATTGTGTAATGCCAGTGCTGTCAAATAAAAGTATTGTTCAAGACTAGTGGCAGAGAAATAGTCCTGTTTTCTGTGGCCTGTCTTTTGTTTGTTTATAAAGCCCTTGGATACCAGGAAGCACTTGCAATAAGAGATTTAATCTTAAAATACCTGAATTGTTGATTTAGCCAGGGCAAAACAAGAGAGTTCAATTTTTATGAATGTCAAAGCAGTGCTACTGTTAACAGAACTGCTAGAGATAAAAGTTAAGAGTTTGAATTATTTGGTTTCTATGTTATTCAAACATAAATCTGTTATTTAGCGTGAATGTTTTGCTAGCAATGTTCTGTTGTTCTTCAGGGTACAGGTTTTATGTTTGTGTGCAAATTTTTTCTTAAAATGTCATTAACAAAACAAAATATTTTGATTTTCACAACTGTGATGATTATGTAGTATCTGAAAAATTAGAATCTCAAACCAGTTCTTGGATATGGGCTGCATAACCAAACTGAAGTCATAGATAAGAGAGTAAATATTTGCTGGGGCTTTATCTGACTTTATCCTTACCATTCCATACTAAAGATGCAGTCCCAATCCTACTGTCAGCACAACATAGCTTAGTATGAAACCAGTTTTAAAATCATTTAGCAGGTGATTAATTTCAAGATAAAAGTGAACTGTTCTGCTTGGGCACCCAAGCAGCTTTTCAGGAAAAAGGAGGAGAGATTTTAGGTGACTGGCAGAACATGGAAAAGTTTCCATGCAGAGCGCTGAAGTTGGGTGGGTGTAGAGTTAGATCACTCTTCTGACACAGACCTCTGAGCTGAGTGGAAAAGCTCACAAATAATCTATCTTTGAATTGAGGGTGGTACTGGAAAGAACAGGTGATGTCTTCATGTCATCAGGAAATGTCTTGTGATGGGTCACTATTGCTTCCAGTGCTTGATAGATGTCAGCAGTTCTTAAAGTGTTACAGTGACAGTATATATTAGTCTGTTTCTGTCTGTGATCTTGGAGGAATGGCTCAGATTAAATAAGAGAAGGAGGAAGCCATGAACAAACTTACAGTTAATCCTGGAAATTTAGAAAAAAAAAGAAAATTCCTTTGCTTAGGAAGCAAACAGGAACTGATGATCTCTTGTCACAATTTATTTTTTTTTAACTCATGAAAGCAATTAATCTGTAAAAACCAATAACATTTTCTAATACAATATAAAAACATCTTCTAAAACAGTAAGCCAGGTTGATTTAGTGTATATATATAAGTATAGATGCCCAGAGTTATTTCATTAATTCTTTGTTTACAAATGTGTATTATATCCCTCACCAGAAAAAACCATGCATTTTAAGTTGCAAGAGATTTTAAAGATTGTGTGCAAAATGGATGCTGCTAAACAGTCTTTAACAATTCCCATTTTAGATTCAGAACAGACAGGACATTACTGTTGCCTTTCTTTTAGTAAGATTATTACTATAAATTACATGTAGAGAAAGCTTGTTGCAGCTAAACTTTTTTTTTTCCTTTGCATTTCACCTGGCCCATATCTGATAAATAGGACCAAGCCCTTGCTTAAACAAGTGTTCCAAACACAAGAGGACAATGTGAATTCATCACTGTACAGTTAGTGTCAAACCAAGTGTATTTCTTTCATTGGTGAGGTGACAGGTGACTCTAGGATGGACAACTTAGTAGATATTTTACACATTGACCCTAGCAAGGCTGCTGACATTACCTCATCTGATTGTTCTCATGAACAATCTAAGGAAGTGCAGTCTGAATGAAATTGTAATGGTGAAAACAGATGAGTAACCATATTAGGGAATGGTTCTGAAGGTCTTGTTGTCAGACTGCAGTTCAGCAGGGTCTCATTGTGGTGTGTTTTGCCTGTGGTTCCTGTCACTCTGCATTAGCAACCCAGATGGTTACTACAGCATGCTTAATAAATTTGTAGGTAGGGTACTTTGAGAGACTACAGAAATAACGAAGAACCTAATGGGAATGCAGTTTGAGTCTAACAAATTGTAGGTTTGGTCTAACAAACTTGGAGGTGGCCGTGCAAGCGTGATACGAACCTTGTTTGTGCTTAGTGAAATGTAAAATATAGAATAAAAAGCATTGAGATGGCAAATCTGCAGAAATTAGCTGGGAAAGATTAGGGACATGACAGGGCAAATGTGAATCAGCTAAGTTTTGATGAAAAAAAATAAGGGACAACGTGAGGTTTTCTAAATATATGAGCAAGATAGTCTGAAGACAAAGGAAGTAATCTTTTTGCTATTTGTGCTGTTCTTTGAGAATTTGCTGAAATCTGTCTGATTTCACACACCTTTGAAGAAAGATGTGGACAAACTGAAGAAAATCCAGAGCAGAATAATAACAAGAAAACAGTACTGCAGAAATTTTCACCCATTAGAAAGCAGACTTTTTTTAAGTAAATTAGTAAGTGATACAAGTTTAAAAATATTTAGGACTGTTGTAGAGAGAAGGGGAGTAGCTTGTGCAATTCACAGACATCAAGAAGTGATGTATTAAACTTTAGCGAGAAAAGTTCTGTTCACATCTTAGAACTGCCTAAAGAAAAAGTCCAATTAAATATTGGAAAGGACTGAGAGTAGTTTTTAACATAGCCGGTTGGAGACCTGTAAGTAAAGATTTGTCAGACATCTCTAGAGCTAAATAGATACAGCTGATCCTGCTTTGAAACAGGAAACTATGGTAGACAATTTCTTGAGGTCCTTTCTAGCCTTTTCTTCTGATTTCGTATGAGTTAATGATGAACCTATTTCTTTGCCACATATTATTTAGTATAATTTATAGGATGTGTAGCCAGAAATGAGACATTCGAACAGATGCATTTTAGGGTGAAGTCTTTAATGCCAGCAGCTATTACAAGGGAAGAACAGTTTTACTGGCCTGCCTTTCTGGAATGTCAAGAGAATGTGCTGTAGCAAACTGTAAATGGTATGTACAGTTTTTCCCTTTTTTTTTTTTTTTAATGCAAGAAATCTTGATGTATTTCCATTTTGTAAGGGGAGTTACGAAATTCCATCAGTTTGCTAGTTACATTCTGAGTTTTTTAGTGAAGATTCATTTGTCAATGAAACTTGAAGGTGAGGTGATTTGTTGACTAAGATTATTTCGGTATATGTTATCATGCTTCACTGGAACTGTGATCAGCAGTGTTTCATCTCTGGTCTGCACTTAACAGTAAATCAGGATCTCTTGAAGTAATAAAAACATGTTAAATTGCTGCAAAATATGACTTGTTTGATGATGTTCTGCTGATGGAGGAGGCTTGGGGATGAAAATAGGAAATTACTGATTCAAATGGCCCTGTTTGTGTTTTATTGGGTAAAAGCCCAGCTAATAATCATTTGGAAGATGTTGATTTAGCAACAAGAAGGATATAAAAAATATTTCCAATGCATGTATTTGGGCTTTTAAAATTCATCCTACACCATGTAACTTAGGTAACACTTCCCAAGGTTCTTACTGAAGGACATGTGGCAAGTTTGTGTAGAAGGCATGAATGAAGTTAAGGCATCCAGTTCTGGAGACCTCAACATAGGAAAGACATGGACCTGATGGAGGGGGTCCAGAGGAGGGCCACAAAGATGATCAGAGGGCTGAAACACTTCTCTTATGAGGACGGGCTGAAGGAGCTGGGGTTGTTCAGCCTGGAGAAGACTCCAGGGTGATCTTACAGCCACCTTCCAGTACCTGAAGAGGGCTTACAGGAAGGCTGGAGAGGGGCTGTTTTCAAGGGCCTGTAATGAAAGCACGAGGGGTAATGGGTTTAAATTAGAGAAGAGTAGATTTAGACTGGATATCAGGAAGAAGCTCTTCACCTTGAGGGTGGTGGATCAGTGGAATAGGCTCCCCAGGGAGGTGGTTGAGGCACCGTCCCTGGAGATATTCAAGATGAGGTTGGACAAGGCTCTAAGCAGCCTGGTCTAGTTGAGGGTGTCCCTGCTCACTGCAGGGGGGCTGCACTGGATGACCTTTAGAGGTCCCTTCCGGCCTTAAGCATTCTATGATTCTGTGTTCAAAATGCAGGTTTGCACCCTGTCTACTGTGCTGTGGTGCTGACTTCTGACAGTGCTTGTGCCTGAACATAAAATTCTCTGCTCGTGGCATATGAGCTGGATATATGTAGCAGTTTTGTTGATGGATGTTTTTATGTTCTCCTCCAACATCCTCTGCCCTCAAGTAGGAAGTAAAATGTTACACTTTGATTTTTTGCAGTGATAGCTGTGAAGGTATTGGAACAAAAGGTCTCTTCACTGTATTTCTTGAATTGATATTCCTGGCTAAAGACAGTTGTACTGGATTCTGTGCTCTTATTTAAAGGCTGCTTATCTTAAATGCAGACCTTAAGCAGGTGGTGGCAGTTGGATGTTCTTTTCCCCTGCTGCTTCTGAATGACTACAGTCTAGAAAGTGAAGCTATGTAGTATTCTTTTTCAAAGTATGTATAGGAAATAATATAGATGAACCTAATAGCATCAAGTGAACAGTGGAGTTTGACTCTTTTTTAATAGTTATCCAGTTATTTTTTGGTTATTAGGATAGGTAAGAAAATGCTGCTTTAATTAAAACATTTGGCATGCTGAAGCATCTCTAAACAGCACATGTAGTCTGATGTCTCTGATATGTTATTACCTGTACATATGATAGCAAGTGACTATTCTGAATAATTAATCTCTTAGCTGCAGAATTCATATTGTTCTTGTTAAGAGTTGGATGCACAGAATTGGATCAGGAAAATATATTCCTTTAGTTGAGAGCATATCATAGCAGGAGACCATTCTAAAATGCTGTGGAAAGAAATTATATAGAACTGCAGTTCCTGAGTCCTTATTTTTATGTTTTTTTTAATTGCTTAGATTACTCTCTAACAGTAGCTTTGCATAATCTTTTTCTGCAGAACTGTTTGACAGCTGCTTGGCAATGTACAAAGGAATTTAGAGATGACTACTGGGAGATTCTTTCAGTATAATATTTTGGGGCTAAAGCAGCTGGAATGCCATAGCTTCAGAGATGTATTCCATGAATGCTGTGCTAGTAAGAATGTTATTAATTCTTGAATTTCTTCTTAATTTTCAGGAAAAAGATTATGCAANGCTGGAATGCCATAGCTTTAGAGATGTATTCCATGAATGCTGTGCTAGTAAGAATGTTATTAATTCTTGAATTTCTTCTTAATTTTCAGGAAAATGTAGCCATTCTGTTTGGTTTTCTTTTTTTTTTAACAACGACAAAAAAAACAACCAACAAACCAACAAAAAACCCACACAAAAACCAAACACAACAACTATTAAACAAACAAAAAACCATCCACAAAACAAAAAACAAACCTATACCTGAAGAAAGGTTATTGACTGATTTAGGGGAAAAAAGTGGTATCTGGGACTGATTGAGAAGGGACTCCTGCATTCATCTAACAATTTTCAAAATTCTCTTTAAATGCTAGAGAGCTGTGTACACCACCATGTGCCAGCCTATTACAGCATTGGTGAGGGATTTTCTATTGACTAACACAACTATTAAAAGCAAAAGCTACTTTTCTTACTTATATTCTAAGCCTCTTGCCCCCATATGTTAGGGTTTGTTTTTTTTCTACAATGCAAAATTGTAGTTATCTGCTTTATGACACTTTAGTTCTTGTGGGAAAGTGCTAGGGTTGGTGTTTGTATTTTTGTTGCTTTCTAGCGTAAACTATAGTGAGCTTGAGCCTCGTAGGTCTGCTTGCTCTTTCAGGAGAGATTTGACTTATGTAGACTGTTCTGCATGTGATGCTGAGTGCAGGTAACAGTACAGATGAAAATTTGATGCAACAACAGCTAGTAATCAAATATTAATTCTTAGGAGCTGAGCTGCTGTGGAATATGGGAGAGGGACAGAAAAGGCATTGGTTCACTCATGTTGTGGTGCCTGTTGTCCTCTTTCCTATTCAGTCCACATATGTAGTCTCATGCAGCTTCTTAGAAGCTGGAATTTTGTAATGTGTGAAGGATGCTTTTAACCATTTATGCCTTGCAGCAGTTTACTCTCTTATTTATGGGTCAGTCTTGTGTAGTTGATCAGTAGGAAGAATTACAGTTGCTTTAAGTGTGGTGTTAATAAACAAACAATGTGTTGGAGCAAAGCTCTCTTGCAAATTCAGATGCAGCAGGGGGATTGCCAGTCAGGCTAAGGATAATATTTTGTCATCTCTGGGAACTGAGTTCCTGAAGCCATGTGAGGATGTGCACGTTGGTGTTTTCATATGCCTGTTTCTGTGTGAATTATCTGTGTGTAAGGGCTTGAATAGAATGTAATCTTCAATAAATGTTAGAGCGCTGATTTATAGGAGGAAAAAAAATTTGTTGCTAGGAAAAATAAGGAGTGTTTGTGGAAGTAGTGTTTGAATTCAGACTGAAAAATTTGGGAAGTCAACTGTGGCAGATTTCTTGTCTCCATATGATGTGACAGCAGACGTATTGGAATTCTACAGGCCATGAATATATGTTCTCTATTAAACTGTTCTCTTCATTTGTAATTGTTCTTGGAGAGTTACAGAATTAGAAGAAAGTTGTATTAAGAGAGAGTTATATAAGGTGTGGCAAGGACAGCAAATTGAAATAATCTGACACAGATTCTCACAAACCCATGACATCTAGTTAAGACTTCACAAATTTGAACTGTACCTTGTTTAATTTTTTTATGCCTACTCACAGTATAATTTTTACTTCTGAAATTGTGTAAAGGCTAAAGTATGTATAGAATAGGTCTTCTATGGCATGTGTTTGCTGCTCTAAGAATATCGAAGCAACTATTTAATATCTACCATACTGAATGTTGCTGTATTTTTTCATTTAAATTCCTCTTATAGTTACGATATTTTAATGAAGTTTAGTCATTTTGTGGGAAAAATTGGCCTATGTGAGCATTTTGATATTAGAGTAGTACGTTAGCATATGTCATGATGGTCATTGACTGCTAGTAGGAGTTCTAGAAACTTATAATAATGACTCTTTTGTTTTTTTTCTTGGCTACCGTTTCTTTTTCAGGTATGTAAAACTTCACTGAGTTTCTCTCCTTTTTTCCCTTATAGTTGCATGTGATGTTTGTTAATTCCTATTTTCTCTCCTTACCTGAACTTAGTGTGGATATACTTTTAGTTGTTACATGTCTCAGTATATATGCAGCACTTTGCACAACAGTAAAATTCTAATAAGTATGTGTAAAGTTGTTTGTATTAGAATAATCACCATCCCTTAGCAAGTATGCTGCCTAGAGTAACAGATGGTCAACATATTCTCTTGAATGTAGGTAATAGTGTATATTAGTTCACTTAATGTAACGTTTTTAGAATTTAAGAGTAATTTGTTTATATGTAATTTTTCTCTCTTTTTATTACACTGCTTTCCCAGCAAGGACAAGTTTGGAAGGTTTGCAAAGCTTTTCACCTTCCCTTTGCCCGCTTGCCCGCTTTCAGAATCGGTCTCATACTCCATGACTTCTGTCTCTACAGTCTGCAACTCAGTCATAGAAATCCATGTGGAAGAGTTTTTAAATGAGCTGTCATTCGAGGTGGCTGTGTTGCGTAAAAACGCCTAGCATGTAATTTAGTTTTGCATGAGACACAAAACTCCTTTGCAAACCCTTAGGATGACTATAAAACTAAATGAGTATTTGAGAGAAAACACAGTTTGATCACATTCTGTCATGTAAGTAATGCTGCTTTTAGTATGTTTCTCCAAACTAAATGATCTAGCATGGCTTGCTAGCCAGAGTAGTGTAGTAGTGTGTCTGACAGCATGCACTGTAGCTGGCAGAAGAGGTGCTTCGTCAGTCGTTGATCCACAGAAGATGTTTTCATATGTCTGCGTAAGTGAAGAGACCCAGTGCTTAGTTTTGACTTCTGTTCAAATCAAAATTTAATGGAATTCATCGATTGCTGCTTTTAAAGCACAGTCTATGTAGGAGTAATGAAAATGAGCAAAACTGGAGTTCTTAATCTAAGGAAATAGGATGCTTTAGGCAAGTACTGTTGGCTTTATTGTGGGATCGAAAATTGACTTGTAGTTAATTTAAAGGAAAATTAAATGCAGGTTGATGGTGGGGCTTTTAGTTTTGTTTCACAAAGGATAGTTTAATCATTTCATGTGCCCAGCACTGTCCTACACAGATGATGACATGATTGGATTTTCTAACAGTTTATTAACTTCAGATGAATACAGCACTACCTCAAACCAGGAATAGCATTACAAGGAAACTTTTTTTCTTTTTTTTTTTTTNTGACAGTCCCTGCACTTTGCCTTTCATTTTATCACCTGCTCACTAAAAAAAAACCAACCAAAAACAAAACAAAAAACAGACAAAATAAAAGAATCTTTCTAGTTTGTCTTCAGATTTGCAACTATCATGTAGCTTTAAATGGATGATTGTATGTTTAGTTAAATTTTTTTAATTTTTTTTTTTGTAGGCATGCGGTGACCCCAAAGCCAAACCATCCTATCTTATTGACAAAAACCTGGAATCTGCTGTCAAATTCATAGTCAGGAAGTTTCCAGCAGTAGAAACACGCAACAACAATGTAAGTAACCAAATGGCTATAGAAGTATTTTTCTCAATACCCTTCAGCACTCATTCTGTGTGGTTTTATGTGTTTTTATAAAGCATCTGATGCTGACAGTTGCAGTTGGAATAGAGTTGTTGATTCAAATGTCTTAAAGGAGTACTTCAGAAAAAACTATCTCCAAAGAGAGACTATTATACTGTAATTCTGATTGGTTTTGTTAGGGTAAGACAAGTTCTGGTTTTCTTTTGCCTGCTCTCTCCTGCTCCCTTTCAAAGAATTATCCATCCTTGAAAAAAATCTTTCCTTCCTTTGAGAGCAGAAATTCTAGGTTTCCAGTCTGATTGCTAAAGATGGAAGTTATATAACTTGACCAGCAGATGAATAAAAGGCATCTGACTGCGAAGTGGGAAAAGTGGGGGTTTTTTTTCGGTTGGGTGTTTTAATTTTACAGGTGCTTATAGGTGCCTTTGCCTGTAGGGTCAGTCTCTGTGGGAATAAAGAATGCTTGAGTTTGTAAGGAGAAACCTCTGGAAATATAAGCATACCAAAATATAATTGTTTCCTCTTTGGGTACTGTAAGTTTGGTTTCAGGAAATTATCACTTTTATGAGTGATCCAGTATTAGTGAATTCAACTTTGTAGCCTTCAGCCTTAAGATTATTGAATTTCAGGTAGGCATTTTGGCAGGTAGGGTGTTTCTTTGTTTTGATTTGAAAGTCAAAGGAAAGATTTTTGTTTTACCTGCTTATATTTCTTTCCAAAGGTGGAAAGTGGAGGTAGGTATTGGGTTTGCATGTTCACTGCATGCAACTACATACATGCATGTGTGCTTGAGAGTTTTAGGCTTGCCTTAAGCATTTAAGTTTCTGCAGAATGGTAGTGGGAATAATCAGTTTCTTTTACAATGCCATCTAGATTTTTTTTGTGTAATATCTCAAGTAATATAAACTGGGGAGGGGGGAAGAGAGAGAGAAAAACTTTCCCCTGTGGAGGAAACATTTTCAGTAACAATGTGCTTTTAAAACTTTAAAAGTTGTACATGTTTTGTGCTTCTTAATATTGCTTATTTTCCTATTGAATTTGGTTATGTTAGTAACAAATATGGCTAATTGTTTGTTTTTTGTAAAAATAGTGAACTCTTTATATCATGTTTGGTAAATTATTCCTTAATCCCTAAACTTCAGTTGCAGATCTACTATTAAAAGATCATGTACATTGACTTTGTTTAATGCAATTGCATGTATGCTCTATATGTCTTCTGATTGTTGACTGTGAATTCGGAGCTTGACT
>VYZU01085080.1:20058-30324 GCA_013401355.1 Ceyx cyanopectus
CCTTGTGTTTGTTTACCATGAGCCAGCCAGACCTATGTGTGTTAAACAGTTACCAAAACCTACCCTTCTTATGGGTGAGAACAGTTTGAAGCAGGGATTTTGAGATCTAGCAATAGGGTTCCCTCCCTGTGGTCAGAGCCAACGGCAGTTTGCTTCTCTTTGTTATTTACAGATGTTGTCTTGCGGTGTCTCTCCCAGAAAAAACCTTTACCTGTAACTACCTAATGAGACCAAAGCCATGTCATGTAGAAAAAGTTCTGGTGTGATGCAAGATTAAATTTTTGTTTGTAAACCTTAGTCTCAAAAAGTGATAAGCCTCCTGGTCAGGATGATGTTTTCTTCCTTGCTCTTCCTTTGTCTCCCTCTTCCTGGCCACCAACCAGCTCACCATATATTAGGAGATCATACCAGTGAGATCCTTCAGTACAGAAACAAGTGAGAAGAAAATTAAAAGGTCAAGAAGCTCATTGGAGCAGGAATACTTCAATTAAGGGAATATTGTGAAGGATTATTGCAGGGATAATAGTTAAGAAATCATAACCGGTACTTCCTGATTGCAGTAGAAATTACAGGACAGCTTTTTAGGGAGGGATTTTGAATTTTGTACATTCAATTGCAGTGGTTGATGTTGCTTAGCATTGTGCATCTATATGTTTAGTACCTGTTGACTCATGAGTAGGTCATGTTGACAAACAGGCTTGCATTGAGTTGAAGAACAGTGCCTGCCTTTCCTCCTGCATTGATTATCTTTTTTAACCTATTTTTAGTTGTTGGTTTGGCTTTTCTCATGTACTGTCACAGTGGTTTGTGAACAACACATTTTATTGACGAGTGTGAGCACTGTCTACTGTAATCAGATGATCTTGAAAAGCCTGCTGTTTTACTCTTTTGAAGCAAGTGATTCATATATTTGCTATTAGACAGCCTTTGCATCTTTAGTCACAAAAAAATACAGCTCCTGGTTTTGTTCCTCCTTCAGCATTTGATGTGCAGTATCAAACTAGAGCAATGTCTGACAATTGATGATGTTCGATGTTGTACCAAGAGGGAAAGTTTATGAGCAGTTCAAACAGTGAAGTGCCTGATGAATCCTCACTCACCAGACAATAGTTCATTTTCCAAAGGATCGATTATAGATCACTCTGGACCTCCTCAGTTCATAACTCACTCTGTCCCATTGCCTGAGCACAGTCCTGTGATCTCTTACACTTACCCTTTCTTCTCCAGTCACCCTTCATGAATCATGTAGCCTTGAGAAAGTGCAGTTTGAAGACCGAGCTCTTCAATCATCTGTTAATGATGTTGACTAGCAACGTACTACTTCTTAATAATTCATGAAATATCTGCCAAGGAGGGAATGCATGTAAACAAAAAAAGTGCCAAAGTGGAAGAACACATATTTTACTTGAGAAAAAAATGGTATAATAACAAAAAGTATCTATTTTCTGCAATTGAGAAAGCTTAGTATTTATTTACGTTTAAATGGACTACATCTTCATTTTGAAAAAACCTCCTTAGCTTGAGAAGCATTTAAAAAAACTTTATAGCAGCGTTGTTCTTAGTCAGATCAGTGATCTGATTGTGCTACTCTTAACTCGGGGTAGTATTTACTTCTACTGAATTTCCTGATTTCCTTGATTAGCTTCAGAAGGAAAGGTCCAAAGCAAGGGACACAGAAGCAGTTTTTGTTTGTTTGTTTTTTGTTTTTGTGTTGGGTTGTTTGTTTGTTTGTGGTGTTTATTTTGGGAGTTTTGAATTTATTTTTTTTCTGAGTTGTTTTGAGTGTGTGGTTTTATTTTGGTTGGGATTTTTCTGAACGTTTAAGACCTCATCCTCTAAGATGCTGCACTGGCAAGGTTTTCACCACAGAGAAATTGAAAGAGAAAAATGTAGTAAGAACTAAAAATAACTCTCTTCTCAGTCAACGCTAACATGTAATGCCATTGTAAAATCAGAATTTACAGTGGAGAGCTGGAGATTCAGAGAGAAGAGATTTAGATTTTCCATAGATTTTAAGTAAGGTCTGAAAAATCTGCTACTTACACAGGTCAAGCTCCCATGTCTTTGTGTGATGAAGCTAGTCTCCTTTCTGCTTCCCAGAACACCACGTATGAGAAGGAGTGATAATATCTGCCTGCTTTCTTGGACATAATGTTTTCCTTTTACTCAGATTGCTTCTCATAAATTTCCCCATAGAAAAATGTCCTATATTTTAAAATACCTACTGGAGAAGTTGAGGCTTAGTCATTGCTTAGTGGGAAGCAGACTATTGAAATACTGTGACATCAGGCAGGGACTAGAAATACAATCATACAAGAATAGAGTACAAGCAGTGTGAGCATTTCCAGCCTGCCTGTGTTAGGAGCTGTGGATACGATTTAGTTCACTTTACGTTTTATGTACTTCATGGGTGTTCATGTTCATTATATGGTTTACACCTATGTAAGCTGGTTTCTTAAGAGTAATTTAAGTAAGGTAATTTAAATCCCCCAAGTCAGTAAACTTTAGTATTTTATCTGGGTTTGTGGAGGTCTCTTGTATGAGAGACTTGATTTTTCAAATAACTTTCTGCTTTCTTATGCAATAAAAACCCAACTTCATATTCCACCATAAAAGTGAAGATGAAAATGAAGAGTAAAATCCTTTCCAATTAAGATGATGCTGTGCTTTTCTTGTATGGTTACCAGTTCAACTCTGCTACTGCTCAAAGAGCTTAATGTGACCACAAATGAGATGGATTTTCCAAAACTGACTGAGGCAGTAATTTAGTTTATGGGAGTTTCCTCTGTGTGAGTAACCTAGCCAGTGAGTGACTGTGCTTTGTTCAGCTTTGCACCAGCGGATGAGAACTCTTATGCTTGAGAATAGAATCACAGAATCACAGAAATTAGGGGCTGGAAGGGACCTAGAAGATCATCTAGTCCAACCCCCCTGCCTGAGCAGGATCACTTAGACCAAGTCTCTCAGGAACAGATCCAGGCGGGTCTTAAGTGTCTCCAGAGATGGAGACTCCACAACCCCCCTGGGCAGCCTGTTCCAGAGCTCTGGCACCCTCACTGAGAAAAAGTTCTTCCTTGTGTTAAGCCTAAACCTCTTGTGCTCCAACTTGCACCCATTGCCCCTCGTCCTGTCATTGGACGACATTGAGAAAAGTCTGGCTCCATCCTCTCTACACTCACCCTTAACATATTTATAAACATTAATGAGGTCTCCCCTCAGTCTCCTCTTCTCCAGGCTAAAGAGCCCCAACTCTCTCAGCCTCTCCTCATAAGGGAGATGCTCCACTCCCCTAATCATCTTGGTGGCCCTGCGTTGGACTCTCTCCAGCAAATCTCTATCTTTTTTGAACTGGGGTGTCCAAAACTGGACACAGTACTCGAGGTGGGGTCTCACCAGTGCAGAGTAGAGGGGGAGGAGAACCTCTCTTGACCTACTGGCCACACTTCTCTTAATGCATCCCAGGATGCCATTGGCCTTCTTGGCCACGAGGGCACATTGTTGGCTCATGGTCATCCCCCTGTCCACCAGGACCCCCAGGTCTCTTTCTCCAGAGCTGCTCTCTAGTACATCAGCCCCCAGCCTGTACTGATACATGGAGTTGTTGTGCCCCAGATGCAGCACCTTACACTTGCTCTTATTAAATTGCATTAAATTTCTCCCTGCCCAGCTCTCCAGCCTGTCCAGGTCTCTCTGGATGGCAGCACAGCCTGCTGCTGTGTCAGCCACTCCTCCCAGTTTGGTGTCATCAGCAAACTTGCTGAGGGTGCTCTCTACCCCCTCATCCAGGTCATTGATGAATAGGATGTACTAATGACAGTTTATTTTGGAAGAAACTGCAAAATCTGCACCAAGTAAAAGTGTATCTACGTGTTTACTAAAAAAATAATTCAGAATGGAATTTGCTCCCCTAATGCATTTCTCTGATACAGCCATACCTACTGTTCTTATTTTGTACGCAGTAGCACATCTGATGTCTTCAGCTGTTACTTGTGTAAGACTGACTTTGCACCTTAAAATGACTTATGCTATAATATAATCAGAGAACAGTATGGAGAAAATATCAGCCTAACAGTAATTTGAAAATGAGCACTTCGTCATAGTATCCTTAAATCTCTTAAAAAATTTCACCAGGCAGAGCTGTCATAATATAACTTGGGTCTTTTTTTAAATTGTAATCACTGTCAGCAGTGATGCTGGCTTAACCCTTGATTATGCATGAACTTAGGACTGAGTAGCTTCCAAATCCAATTTAATTTTTGTCGTTATTTGTAATAAATCTTTGTAGTGCACTGCTGCCTCCTTAAGAGTCAGCTTGCCAGGGTAAATCAATCTAGTCATGTGCTCATTCTTGTACAACAATGTGTAATGAGCCTAATACACAAATTACTGTATGAATTTTTATACAAGTGAGAGAACGGGAAAATTGTTACTTTTGAGGGATTCTGCTTTGAGAGAGGGGCATTACTGCTCCCATTGTTTGCCACTATTCATAACATGGTTAACCTGTGGATAATAACAGTTGCAGAGGGTTATGGGTGGCTACTTTCTTTTCAAAACAGTTAATGCTAGAAACATGAAAACAAAACAAAAATGGATCTTGCAGTAAAAATACATTAGTTAATAAACATTATAAACAATGTTAACATTACATCTTTTTATGTGCAATGTGTCACTTCAGTCTCCTTTTAATTGGAAAAATGAGAACAGGACACATCATTCTAGAGTTTTATTCTTTTTTTTTTTTTTCATTTCATTAGATCCTTCTTTCTCTCCCCACCATCATGGTATGAGTTTTGTAGACACAGAACTTTGTTAAAATAATTTAATTTTAAAAAACTTAATCTAAAGACTCTTTAGAGGTAATAAGTGTAGTGAGTGTAATAAATCACAGTAAGAATACTGACAGTGATTATTAATCCCCATTCCCAGAATTTTAACAGTTGGAATTTGTAATATAGGTTTTGAGGGCTTAGATTACAGCTAGTAAAATTAAGTTGATAGTGATTTCCTTGAGGATATAACAATATATGTAGTGTTGA
This sequence comes from Ceyx cyanopectus, assembly GCA_013401355.1. Taxonomy (NCBI): domain Eukaryota; kingdom Metazoa; phylum Chordata; class Aves; order Coraciiformes; family Alcedinidae; genus Ceyx; species Ceyx cyanopectus. Next base: position 25,098 of record VYZU01085080.1, read on the forward strand.
TTTGTAAAAAAGGAATGCAAGTGTTTAATGATCATACTTGCAGGAAAAATACCACACTGATAAGGAGGAGAAATTTCCCTTATGTATTATCTATTCCTGGATCATGAAAGAAGACATTTATTCCCATAGTACTGCTACCAATCAAATAATTGTGATAAAATAGTTACAAAACCAGAGCAATCCTCTAGTTTTCCACACATAAACCACTCCTCATATTTTTCCCCATGGCTTCATATTAAATAAATATTAACTTGTTAAAATGCCAGTGTTTGTGTCATTACTTTCTTGTCTCTGAGCCATTGTGTTCGTGCAAACTTTAAAGTGAGGATGTCTGGTGCTTTCTGATTTGCTTTTCAGTTCTTTTAATGTGCTTTCTCTGTGTACATCATCAGTTGTGTAAAGATTTGGGGGGTTTAATATGAAGAAGGAAAGGCACATTTATGGGTTGCTTCTCTTGTAGATAATGTACTTGACAAAGTGTCAGCTTCACTCTCTGGTATTTAAAATCCCAATTTGTAAATAATATTCAGATATGATTGGAGATGCGGTATTTTGGTAAAAGAGAAAACAGGTTAGTTCAGATAAATTAATTCAGTTCCTTTTGATTTTGCTAAAATTTCTACAGCTTCTCATATGTTTTAAATCTAAGTCTACAAAAATACTGTTCCCCTTGTTGGTGTAATTTTTATTTCAGTTTTTTCGAGAAGAAATAAAACGTCTAATTGATCAACAAAGCATGGTTAGCTATAGTGAAAATAACTTTTTGATGACAGTAATGTTTTAAGAGTTATTTCTTCAACTTATCCTATTTTATAACTCTTGTTGAATATTGCAAACAGGATTGTTTGCCAATAAATGGAATAACAGGCTGAGGAAAAATGCCTCAAACCAAACAGAAACCAATATAACAGCAGCTATTTCTAAACAGCTGTTAGGAAATTAGTAATGGAAAGTTTTGTTGCAGTGGGTGTGGAAGGAGCTACACCCACATTCCTGAGTGATAAAAATGCAAACAAACATCCAAGATCCTACATGTTGTAATCTGTACTTTAAACATCCCTGATCAGGCTGTGCTGTCTGAATTGAACTGTTGGCATCATACTAATTACAACATGCATTGTTTTATTCTGATACCAATATTTTAAATAGAAGTTTGCTGACACCTTCAACACTCAGATTTCAAAGAATGATCAGCTGAACTCTGAATGAAAGTTTTAGCATCATTTATTGATAAATATTTCTGGGAATACAGGTAACTAGTTAACAGTGCACAATGGTGATTCCTTAGTTCATGGCTGAGTGTAACGAATACCTCCCAGTATTCTGTTATGTACAGCTTCACAAGGAAAAAAATGTTACTGCTTTTTCAAGCACAGTTCCCAGCACCACCTCCCTTTTTGTCACATCTCTGTACATCATGGCTTTGAAATTGTCATGTCTTCCAGAGGTGGACACTCAGTTGCTATTTGCTGTACCAAACATAGGTGTCAGGTACAACAACCTGTCATCTTTGGTAGTCTCCTTGTTTAGTGTGAGTTTGGATTGCAGTAAGAAACAAGTGAAAAAGTGGTTAAGCTGCATTTGAAGCTGTAATGCAAGTTTTGGTTTTGTCTTCTCTCTGCACTAGACTTAGGGGTTCTTTTCTGAATAATACTATGCAGTCCATTCCCCCAAAATTATGAAATGGCTTATCAAATTAATCAGATTCATGCTTGTGTTATTTGCACAGAAACAAGCTGCATTTCTGAAAACAAACCACTGGCAAGAAATACTTCAAGCAGTAGGCCCAGGCTGAATTAGAAAATGGAGCATCTTAACTGATTAATGCTCTTCATATAAAAACTGTTAACTGATGAAGCAGCCTTTAAAGTACAAAACACTTTAACCTCTGGGAAGGTCCTGAGAGTGGATTTTGAGGTTGGCTCAAAGGTGTACTGCAGCTGTGTGGACCTGCAGGAGCTCTCAACGTCATGGATGATGCAGGATGCAAGGCAGCTAAAATGTAAGGAATACACTGGGAAAGATAATAGCAAATTCGCACTGAGGATCGAAGTTCAAAATGTAGGACTTTTGTCAACAGGTATTTGTACAAGCAGCAGTTTAAATGCAAACAGCCATTCGCTAGTGAAAATTATCAGAAGTTAGAAAATAAACGTGTGTATTTGCACCCATTTTTCAGTCCCAGCTGATGACTATGTGAAAGAAATGGAACGATTCTCTAAGGCAGGCCCTCAAAGTTAAATCCTTCCTGCTGGTGAAAGAGTAGCCAGGAGTAATGTAGCCATTCCAGTTTGCTTGTAACTCTGTATATGCCTATCTGCCTTGGCCACAAAGAAAGTCTTATGGCTCAAGGCTTGTAAAAATCATTATTGCCTCTAAAAGTTCAGAAAAAAAAGGAAAATGTAACTATGATATGCAGTAGTTGTCCAGACAGTCTGGTTTTTTTTGTTTGTTTGTTTTTTAATTTAGAGGAATTTTAGTGCTGTACATAAAACTGACAACACAGAGCACAGCTCTGTAAAGAGAGCTGGATGAAAAAGCATATTCAGTTCTAACCTCTCATTTGAAAATAAGTTAACCAATTTGAAGCTATTTAATCTTTCTTATAATTGATTGTGCTTGGTGAGAAAAAAAAACCTGTTTTACTTGAGCAGTCAAGCTTTTTGGAGGTCACTTTTTTATAACTACTTTCAAATCTTTAATTTCATTCTTCCAGTCTCTTTACAAGCTAGTGATCCTGAAATAATGTGTTCAGTCTTCTATTTCAAATTCTGTAAGAAAAAAATAGAAATCTACCCCTACAAGGCCGGTTTCCTGCAAGGATCCACACACTGCGGGTTACCATCTTTCATGAACTCCTGTTATCTCCTATATATCCTTCTTTCTCACCTGTTTTCTCTGTTTACAAGGTCTTGCATTATTGTTTTGTTGGGTTTTTTTTAATGTGGTCCTGACTGTATATTCATTACATCTAGATGAAGGATATATGACATTTGGAGATGAAGGTTCAGAGTGCAGTTCTCTGGGTAACAACTGCTGTCATCAGCTTGTNTTTGTGCTCATGTATAGTTCTGCTTTTTCTAATTACACATATGATAACACTGTTTTCCTAACTACCCATTTTCATCTCTAGCTGAGCTAAATAACCAGTATGACTTGGGTACTAATGTGTACTAATTTGACTTTTATCTTCAAAATATAGTTGGCAGCTGCTAAAATGATCTGTTCTGAGGACTTTGTGTGTATTTGAAACACACAGAACCTCAGGCTTAGGAAACCATGTTAAGGCTTCTTTGCATAGCCTGCCTGGTGATTACTCTGTACTTCACAGGTACTGTTTTTCAGTGGTTTTCTCAAGATCATCTAAGAAGAGTGTGCATGTTTGTTTCTTTTTAGCAACAGCTTGCTCAGCTCCAGAAAGAAAAATCAGAAATTCTGAAGAACCTGGCGTTATATTACTTCACATTTGTTGATGTTATGGAATTTAAGGTAAGGTATTACAAATATGTTCATTTTTCTGTCATGTCATGTTTCTGTCTTTGTATTTGTGAATTAACACTCTATAATGAAATAGCTGAACTTGTAGCTTTGTTCTTCAGGAAAAAAAAAAAAAGTCTGTTTCCATCACTAACCACTATAAAGTACTTTTAAAACTAAAGTTATTCCTTTGTTTTTCAAGGACCATGTTTGTGAGCTGCTGAACACTATTGATGTTTGCCAAGTCTTCTTTGATATTGTAAGTTTCTGCATTTAAACTTTTCAATGCCACTTCAAAATGTTTTAAATCAGAATCCTTTGTGGAAGATTAGGAGGACTTGTTTCTGTTAGCCCAAGAAATATGCCATCTCGAATTGCAAATGCAAGAGAAAAAGAAGTAGTCTGCAGATCTCAGACTTTTATAATGGCTTACAATCAGAAGATAGACCATTTTGAACAGGCTACTTATGGATAGTAGTAACAGCATTGTCTGTTACCAAACATACAGATTGTTCCGTAATTTTGCCTTGATTGTATCTGCAAGTTAATTCTTAGGGTTTACTGTTGTCTGTGTGCTTAAGCCCCCTGAGACTCCTGCAGACAGGAATATTGCTTGTGTCCACCTTAGCTATGTGAGGAGGTCACTTCTAATGTTGGCTGAAACAAGTACATAAGTAGTGTTACAATAAAAAAAACCAACCAAAACACCCCCAACACACACACAAAACCAAACAACAACAAAAAGACAAGAAATAATAAACCAAACAACAACAAAACCCACAACCACACACTGAAAAACTCCAACCTCAAATATCAGACACCTCTTCCTCTTGGTTTCAGTTTATGTTAAAAGGTTTATGTTTGTTTCTGTTAGTTTTAGAATGATAATTTGCTGTTNGCTGGATGAAAAAGCATATTCAGTTCTAACATCTCATTTGAAAATAAGTTAACCAATTTGAAGCTATTTAATCTTTCTTATAATTGATTGTGCTTGGTGAGAAAAAAAAACCTGTTTTACTTGAGCAGTCAAGCTTTTTGGAGGTCACTTTTTTATAACTACTTTAAATTATTTTCATTCACATATCAGGAGATTAAATTTGTAGGGGGATATTGCAAGTTCAGTAGTTGAATTTTTGGAGTGCTGTGAGACTAAAACACAGATAAACAGAACTTAACTGGCTGTTCAGTAGCAGCTGCTTTTTTGTGTGTCATCTTCATTATAGTTAAGTGATTGGTCTGGATTCTCTGGAAAAAATAGAAAAATATGGAAATTAAATGGTATTTCACTGTCTGTTTAAAAAAACAAACCCTGTGAACTATTTTATGGCTTTGTATTTACGTTTGCCTCTTCCATTTTATCCACCAGTGTCTAAAGCTAGTGTTTTGCTGCTTTTTGTTTGTTTGTTTGTTTGTTTCTTTATTTTGTTGCTTTTGTTTGAATGTATTATTGTGTTTATATGGAACTGGTCAAAGAACCGTTACTGTATTTTATGTTTGTATCTACATTTTATTTTGCATGCTTAACGTGGCTTTGCCTGGATATTCTTTTTGGTAAGTTCGGAATTTAAAAGCATAATGTTTTTCCATAGTAAAGTTTGTAACCTACCACCTTTTCTTCCACCTCAAGTAATGTCATTGTTTCTTTTTGTCATACTGATTTGTGCTCATGTATAGTTCTGCTTTTTCTAATTACACATATGATAACACTGTTTTCCTAACTACCCATTTTCATCTCTAGCTGAGCTAAATA
>VYZU01085082.1:14328-29226 GCA_013401355.1 Ceyx cyanopectus
TTTTTTTTTTTTTTTTTGCAGGTTGTGTCCTAATGCATTGCAAAGCTAAATAAAACTATATGGCAAAGTCCTCCTGTGCTAGTTTTTACATTGACTCTGAGTTCTACAGCATTCCCCAATCCAGTCCCCTGGAGAACCACAGCCATAGATAAGCTATTTTCTCTAGTGTACCTTTGGAAGGAAATCTTGATACTCTCAAGATGCACAAGAGCAATAAAAGCAAACCGGCATTCTATTATGGAGATAAAATCCAGACAGGGCCCAGAACTGGGGACACAATGCAACTGTATAGATTCCACATTAGTCAAAATGGCTATGACTATAAAAAACTGTCCAAGGAAACAGTCTAGGAACTGGAATACAGTCATCAGTATTACAAAATTGACAAAACATTCCTGAAATTCGTTTGTCCCAGTCACTATACATTAAGACATTCAGGGCATCATTTCTGAAGGGTAGTTTGCATGCAGTCAACCTGTTTCAGAAGCCAAGAGAGTTTATTAATACAAAAATTTCTATGACTGCTGGTCTACATGACCACAAACATTTCAATGTGTAGTTCCCTAAAGGTACATCTCCATCCTTTAAGTAAAGAAAACACAGGAAGAAAATTGAGCGCTTGACCCCAGTTCCCCACACTAATTTAATTATCTCACTCCATGGTTCTGTCTTGGACTGCACTGTGTAGTGCCTTCTAAGACAGATCTGTTTAGCAGATTTGATGTGAGCTCATCCATACTATTTGTCTTTTATCAATCACTGACTTCTTGGATTTAGCAGTGTTGACTGCCCCGTGGAGCCCCTTGAAAGCCCAAAATGAATTAGCATGAACAATGACTCTCAAGGTCAATTTTTTTTTAATGTGCCTGAGTTGACTGGATGATAGGACATAGTCATGCAGTTACTCTACCTAGTCCACAAAAGATGTCCAGAAAGAAGATCCCCAAACAGACTGACTGCCAGCTAATCCTTGAAGTTATTAAAAAGTCCATGTGTCTCAGAATGCCTTCATAGAATTCTCAGAAAAAGTTCCCTCCTGAACTACTCTGTAAATAGAACTGACCTCACACCAAAATACTGTCTAAATACCTTATTCAGCCTTTCTCTGCATAGACATTTTTAGCATGCCTGCTCACTGAACAATTGCCAGACACTGTTGCACACACATAAGAAGATTTTGTTTAAAATCAGGAGTCAGACCAAAACTTTTTTTTATTTGGAGACAGTGCATTCATCTAGGATAAGATAGAACCAGGTTCAACTAAATTCTGTGTCTGAGGGAATTTGTACTTCAATGATTGGCTGCAGAGTACATACCTGAAAGGTTTTCTGAATCTTTTCAGCAGGAATTGTCTAAACCACAAAATATTTACTGGACTACGTCACTCCACATCCTTGAGTAAGAGTATTCATCCTTACACCAGTCTTATTTCCAGTGAATATTCTGCACAACATATTTATCATACAGATATCAGTACAGACTAAATTTAGGTCTGTGACACGCAGGTCATATAGTGTTTTATAGTCTAAGACGTTAAGACAATCAAGATGTCTGTTGTCTGTCTTGAGATATCTAAACAGTTTATCAAGGTTAAAGAAATATTTCAGCATCACCCTCTGGGGTGGGTGTGCCTGAGACTGGAGATGGGGGAGAGGTCTGAAGCCGGCGCTGGGAGTGCCCCGATATTTCATGAAGATAAAGCCCTCTTCCAATAAAAGAACCCTGCAGTGTCGTCTTAATCACATGATTTACAAGGGCTGTTCTCTTCAATTAGCCAAACTAAGTACTGTGCTAACTGCACCCCTCCCTNGATTTCTTCTCCCTATTTAACCACATACTTTCTGTGCAATATGTGTAGACACATCATTTAAACCCAGATTTTAAGCACTTTTTTTTTACTTTTTTTTNTCCCTTATCTTATTAGGAGCAGAAGGAATTTCTCACCTATACAGGGGGAGGAAGAGGGGTGTAGTGGAAAAACTGTATGAACCTGCTTTATGATGGATGGAGTTTAAGAAGCATTTTCCCAGAAAAGAAGGTCTCTTCCCCACTGAAGTCCTCGTTGGACCGTGGTGGTGATTATACTATCGCTTGTTGTTCTCTGCTTTCTCCTTTCTTTTCTGTTTCTATTTTTTCTCCCTGTCCTGTATGCTTTAGAAACTTTGTTTTGCTACTGTAATAAAACGTCATTCATGTGGCATTTGACCTCGTTTGTGTATTAATTTCACCATTTGGGGATCACCTTTAAACCTTTCATGAAAAATTGCCACATACAAGGTCTCCTTCTCCCATCTAAGTACAATATTGTTTAGCTTACAAAAATTGGGACATTTGCTGCAGGAATGCTCAAGGTAGCCCTTTTTCAGGTGCAACAGGGTTGCTGGACTACTCTGTTACATGTAGATGCTTCATTACTTTCTATCCTTCAAAATGCCATAAAGATTCTATGTACTTGATCCAAATCACTGGAAATATGCAAGCATAGAGAATCTATTCTGTAACTCTAAATTCCCTTGGAAGTTAAACCTTGAAGATCTGAGAGGAACAGAACCTCTTTAAAAATTTGGTCCATATTACCAAATTATTCCTGTATAGAAAAGTTACATAAAAAGGTGCGCAAGAGATCAACAGGACCCCAAAATTTTTAGACTATTTTTTTTTCATTTATTCTTCCCTCCTCTACATGCATCAGAACTATTTTCTCTGCTGAGGAGTCCTGGATCTCCTCATCATTGTCCCCACTTTACAAACAAGCAAAGTGTTCAGAAACAGGCTTGGACTAACTGACACACTAAAAAAAATAATATTGTGGATGAATACTTGAATGTGTTTTTCTTTAGTCTATTGTCATGTTCAATGGATTAGTCATGTGTCAAGCAAAAAATGCTATACCTCACCATCAGATATCTTAGGATTTCTGCTTCCTAAAATGGATGTGATGAGCTAAGTAACAGCTCACAAGCAAGACAAAAACTGTAGAGATCATGCTACCTAGTTTATTTATACTTATTTGGTGTTATATAAGTTCCTTCTGGTTTACAATGACAGAACTGAGAACAGAATACAGAACACTTGACAAAACATTATCTTTTTACACCAGTATTGACATCTCTTCACTGTTACTTGAGATGAAGCAAATATAGCAGAACTCCACAAGCTGATCATTAGAAGGATAAATTTTCCATTGGTAGCCCAGAGTCCTCTTTGGCATATCTCTGTGACACTGCAATAAATGCAGATTAAATGAAGCAAGCTATATAGGTAGACTTAGACTTGTAACCTCCAAACATGGCCTAAGAACCTGTGATCCCTTTTTTCCTTGATCTCACCTTGCTAACAAATAACACTAACTTTGTGTGCAAATAGAACATCTGATTGATTCTTATTGTAATTTGATTTGTTTTAACAATATCCACTATTCACTGGAAAAGCCCTAAAGCAATACTGAAAAATTAAACATTACGGTTCATCATTGCTAAGTGATGACCCTAGGATGAGAAACTGGATAAAATGAAAACATGTATGTTTCACACTTATATGTTAAAATATCACAAGACTTCAAAAATAAAACCACTATACATATTTCCATGTCCATTGAAAGAGTAATGAGACCATCTCCAGCACAGCAGAAGGTATGGATGGACAAAACACGCCAAGAAAATTACTGTCCTGTTTTCTATTAAGGGAGTGGCTTTTGCAGCAATGCTGAACTTCTACAGACATTAAAGTAAGAAGTGCAAACTCTTAGATTAATTCCTGACTGATCTGGATATCCTTTGTGGGAAAGCCACCGCAAAATCCACTTTGCCTTATCTGTTTGCCCTAAAAAAATAATTTTGTTACCTGACTTCATTGTTAGTCTTCTAATTACTTTGACAACATCTTTGAACACTGCTTGGAGGATTTGGTTTTATTCAAAAGCAGATGTGTGTTTGCCCTAATGTTTTCCGTTTCACTGGGGAGTTCTTAGTTGGAGTATAATTTCTGTTTAGTTTGAAATTACATTTGTTAATTTTTTCCTCAACTAAACCACAGCAGGAAGAAAACAGCTGCTTACACACAAACAAAACCAGAAAATATGAAGTATAATTTGGAACACATAGGCACTAAAGCAGGTTGATATAATTCTTTTGAAGAGAGATTCTGGAAGGAGGAAGATAACTTTTCTTTTGCTTTGATCATACCATATGAGTTGTTTCACCTAGGGAAAAAAAAAAGTAAAGGCAAAAAATAAACATATGCTAGAATTCTTTTAGTAAAAAGCATTGTTGTTCATAAAACACTGAAGATCATTAAGATACAACTGATCAATTGCACTTCTCTTGTTTCTAAGAGGATCATAGCAATAGCACAAAAGGCAGTGAACACGAGCTTCCACACCAGCAACTCTGACAAACTATTATGGAAAAAAAAAAATCACTATGAATATAGTCAAATTTATGAAAAAGACCTGAACTGGGGATGAAGTGTCCATCCCTGTAGAGGTACAAACTGGAATTTGAAAAGACCTTAAGCAAACTTCTCTTAACAGGCCTAGTTTTGAGCAGTGGGTCTAGCTTGAGACCTCCAGATGCCATTTCCAACTACAGTTATTCTATGATTCTCTGATTGCATGATCATCTGCTCTTGAAACACTGAAAAAAGTATTTCACTGTTGGACAACAGAAATTTGGAAGTCCTTATATCTGCATAAAACACACCATACTGACTAGGTGCCAAGGCACATCCTTTTAGCATGCAAATTAATTTAATATTCAGACTTATTGTTTATCCTCTCCCTCACTAAAGATATAAGGTACATTATTGAAAATTGAGAATAAGCTTTTAGAGAATTATGTTCAATGCAGTTTGATTTACTGACACATACACGAATTCTCCNAACATGAAAAGCTTAAAAAAAAAAAAAAAAAAAAAAAGGATAAAAAAAGCCAAACAAAAATACCCTAGAAATTTATCAGCAAAAGAAATTGAGATAATGGAGAGGATATATGTGAAGAGTATTGCACACCACTCATGAATCTGCTGGACAGTCAGATCCATGCTGCATAGTAGGCACATACCATGTAGCTGACTAACAAATAAAATACACATAGCTGCTTAAGTAAGTATGTTTTATAAACTTCAGAGTAACAGAAATAGCTACACAAAAACTGGCTGCATTCTGCATGAGATCAAAGTGGAAGAGATCTAATTCACTGGGGCTTAGAACCTTGGACAGGAGAAGGAGGCTGGAAGCATCAAATAATCAGATAAATGGACAAGAACCAAACCTGAAACAGAGAGTACATAACTGGCTAAACCAGCAGTTTATTATTTACTGGAGGATGTCATTAATGGACAAATCAACCTACCACTATGCAAGTGCACATTTTCAATTTTTTGTTCTCTATTTCAAGGGTGAGGGAGAGAGGCAGGACAATTGTTCCTTCAAGTCCCATTGAATTTCGTATTTCCTAATAGAGGAACCACCCTCTGTCCCATAAGAAGGGAACTGTTGTCTTTCCCAACTGTCCAGCAAAAGACAAAGTAAGTAAAACAGGCATCAAATGATTAAAAACCTGTGGATTTTAGTTACTAACTCAAACTAGAGCCATACTTTCAGCTAGACTTTTATCAAAGTTCATACTCTTCTTCTACTCTCACTTTGAAGTTGACATATAGGTTCAAGAGTGGTCCCAAGCTGATCTCTGGAGTTCTTTGGTGTGGAAGTGACTGGGAAGAGCCCAGCATTACAAAGGTGGCAGTGTGCACTCACAGGAAACCTGGACTGTGTATTCCCAAGGTGAATCCTCTCAGAATGGCCTACAGCTGCAATAAGAAAAAATACAGAGAGAAGGAAGCAAATCACAGTGTTTAGCATGTTTAAGGCAACTACTTAGTGGTTTTGGCCTCCATATATAGACGTACTTCATGTCATTCACCCAGAAATTTGTTTGCAGAGCTAAGAATTATTAAAGACATGGGACAAATGTNGAAGAAAACAGCTGCTTACACACAAACAAAACCAGAAAATATGAAGTATAATTTGGAACACATAGGCACTAAAGCAGGTTGATATAATTCTTTTGAAGAGAGATTCTGGAAGGAGGAAGATAACTTTTCTTTTGCTTTGATCATACCATATGAGTTGTTTCACCTAGGGAAAAAAAAAAGTAAAGGCAAAAAATAAACATATGCTAGAATTCTTTTAGTAAAAAGCATTGTTGTTCATAAAACACTGAAGATCATTAAGATACAACTGATCAATTGCACTTCTCTTGTTTCTAAGAGGATCATAGCAATAGCACAAAAGGCAGTGAACACGAGCTTCCACACCAGCAACTCTGACAAACTATTATGGAAAAAAAAAAATCACTATGAATATAGTCAAATTTATGAAAAAGACCTGAACTGGGGATGAAGTGTCCATCCCTGTAGAGGTACAAACTGGAATTTGAAAAGACCTTAAGCAAACTTCTCTTAACAGGCCTAGTTTTGAGCAGTGGGTCTAGCTTGAGACCTCCAGATGCCATTTCCAACTACAGTTATTCTATGATTCTCTGATTGCATGATCATCTGCTCTTGAAACACTGAAAAAAGTATTTCACTGTTGGACAACAGAAATTTGGAAGTCCTTATATCTGCATAAAACACACCATACTGACTAGGTGCCAAGGCACATCCTTTTAGCATGCAAATTAATTTAATATTCAGACTTATTGTTTATCCTCTCCCTCACTAAAGATATAAGGTACATTATTGAAAATTGAGAATAAGCTTTTAGAGAATTATGTTCAATGCAGTTTGATTTACTGACACATACACGAATTCTCCAAAAGAGGGTCATTCCTATTGCTAGGGTTTATTCTTCCTTGCAACTCAGCCTTACTTCACTCATAAATATTAAAATAAATAAGTTATATATTAAAAGCAAAGATAATCAGAACCAATAATGCTAAAACAAGAATTGTATCACACATATCCACACAGAGTAATACACAAATCTCAGAAGGCATGAAATAAAATGCTTCAGCAGTTACCAGAACATTAAATCATTAAGTTATGACATGAAGAGCTTCACTGAAAGAAAAAAAAAAGGATAAAAAAAGCCAAACAAAAATACCCTAGAAATTTATCAGCAAAAGAAATTGAGATAATGGAGAGGATATATGTGAAGAGTATTGCACACCACTCATGAATCTGCTGGACAGTCAGATCCATGCTGCATAGTAGGCACATACCATGTAGCTGACTAACAAATAAAATACACATAGCTGCTTAAGTAAGTATGTTTTATAAACTTCAGAGTAACAGAAATAGCTACACAAAAACTGGCTGCATTCTGCATGAGATCAAAGTGGAAGAGATCTAATTCACTGGGGCTTAGAACCTTGGACAGGAGAAGGAGGCTGGAAGCATCAAATAATCAGATAAATGGACAAGAACCAAACCTGAAACAGAGAGTACATAACTGGCTAAACCAGCAGTTTATTATTTACTGGAGGATGTCATTAATGGACAAATCAACCTACCACTATGCAAGTGCACATTTTCAATTTTTTGTTCTCTATTTCAAGGGTGAGGGAGAGAGGCAGGACAATTGTTCCTTCAAGTCCCATTGAATTTCGTATTTCCTAATAGAGGAACCACCCTCTGTCCCATAAGAAGGGAACTGTTGTCTTTCCCAACTGTCCAGCAAAAGACAAAGTAAGTAAAACAGGCATCAAATGATTAAAAACCTGTGGATTTTAGTTACTAACTCAAACTAGAGCCATACTTTCAGCTAGACTTTTATCAAAGTTCATACTCTTCTTCTACTCTCACTTTGAAGTTGACATATAGGTTCAAGAGTGGTCCCAAGCTGATCTCTGGAGTTCTTTGGTGTGGAAGTGACTGGGAAGAGCCCAGCATTACAAAGGTGGCAGTGTGCACTCACAGGAAACCTGGACTGTGTATTCCCAAGGTGAATCCTCTCAGAATGGCCTACAGCTGCAATAAGAAAAAATACAGAGAGAAGGAAGCAAATCACAGTGTTTAGCATGTTTAAGGCAACTACTTAGTGGTTTTGGCCTCCATATATAGACGTACTTCATGTCATTCACCCAGAAATTTGTTTGCAGAGCTAAGAATTATTAAAGACATGGGACAAATGTAATATGATTTTAATTTCCCAAAGGACAGAAACGCCAGTAACTGTACACTAAGGCTGAATTTATTCTATTTATTTCTGTAGATCAACCCCCCACTGGTATAGTATTAACAAATTTGCCAGCACCTGGCCAAAGACTATTACACAACCATTCTTCAAAACAATCGTGTGAGTTTAAGCATCACTTGGGCAGAATTTTCAAGACATGTCAGTGTCCATCTTTCTTCTGATTGTTCTCTCTTTTCATTATCCTATTTTCTTTGTTCCATCATTTATGCTCAGCTGCTCTATCATTCTTCATTTTTGTTTTAGCATCATTATTGTTATTAGTTTTTCAGTATTTGTCTTTCCCTACCACCTCTCATCTGGGCCATTTACTTTGCCCTTTGTTTTATTCTTGTCTTATGGACTGGTCTTGCAATAAGAGATGACTGCACGGCAGGGAATTCTTTCATTTTGATGTTCAGCCAGTAAACACAAATGTTTAGCTGACTCTCTGGAGTCTGGGTTTTTTCCCCTCATCAAACAGAACAAAGTAAAACACAACAGCTTTCCTAAGGTAAGACTCAGAGCTCTGTCCTCTGCCAGGACACTTCTCATAGATTCTTCTGGATGGTTTTTCTACATGCTTAGCAATCATACCTCCCAGTTTTCCAGTACAGGGACTGATTTTGTGATGTCTGCACATCATATTATTTTATTTCTTGCCATATTGTCAAATAAACATTTAATGATGTTTCCTTCCTTTATAAAACACTTAGAGATGTATTCATATTAAAAAACCCACCAGATTTTATTTTTTAACAAGTTCCAGAAGACTTTAAGCAATACATATAATCAGTCTGAAATTATTCAGGGTTTATTTAAGTTCCTCAAGAGGAAATTCCAGTCAGTTGACACAGGTAAAACTGGGCATTTAATCTGACTCCTGTTTGTTACAATTGCTCTTTCAGTTGTATCCAAAAATTGCTGCTACAGTATTTCCTTCTATATCTTGCTAGTGGAATTAGTAGGAAAAAAAGATAGATTGTTTGAATGTCAACTCTTTTTTTTTTTTTTTGACAGATTGCCTATTAAGGAGATGAAATTTCAATAAATGTGTGAAATACTGCTCCAAGTCAAATGACAAGGTTCTGACCCTCTAAATCTGACATCTTACAGCTTGTGTTGAGAGGTCATAATTATAGACACTTTATCTTCTTGATTGAGTTTTTCAGCTTATTATTTTTTATCAGTGCTTTCCATACAGAATAAATTTTTTCTTTTTTTGTTTTTCATTTGTGTCTGCATATGAAAAAGACATATTGTTACCTGACCAGAAAAAAAAAAAAAAGAAAAAGAAAAAAAAGAAAAGTATTTGGTGAGAAATTAGGGTTGATTGGCATTTAATTTTGTGTTGTAAGCTTGCTCTCCCTCAAAACAGAGCAATTCTTTTCCAGATAATTGGTTCCTTAGAATATAATTCAAGGAGCTTATACAGTCCCACCTGTAAGACAGCTGCTTGGCTCACCCACTGGTTGGCCAAAGAGAAAGGTCACCTGAGAGCAGCTTGCCATGTGGAGGTGAGAAAAGCCACTTATACACTAAGGGAACTGGACATCATGTTGGGCAAAAAACACAGCAGCCTCAAGGCAATCTGGGCAATCAACTGGTTAAATATTTGAAGTTTTCAAGTGACTTAAATCAGAAGCAACTTACTGCCAGGAGTCCTGAAAGAAATTTCCAAGATGTCCAGAATTCTAATGGGAGCTAAAAAATTACTTTAAGATTCATTAGTACATTACTTCTCAATGATACTCAAAGTGGAAAAGGGATTATCTAGGTAACTACAGTCCAGGAAATCTGATTTCACTCTCCAGCAGAAAAATCCTTAAGATGATATGGGATTCAATTAATGAAAATTGAAGGTAGAAATGTAATTAACATCAGTCAATACACTTTTATGAGAACAGGTCATGAAATAAAATTGAACTTTTAAATTGATTTAATCATGTATATGGAGTTGATAATATACTTAATAATTTATACAAATATATTTATTAAGGTGGATGTTAGACTTACATTTCATAGTCAAATGAAAAAAAATAATTTCACAATATCACTGGTGCCTATGTTAAATGGTTTAAAAACAGATGGCCTATCCATAAGAGAGATGTCAGAGAAAAACCATCATCTAGTGCAGGTGTTTCTGAAAAAAAAAATTTGCTCTATTTGTATTATGTGTGCCATACCTACAAATGAATATACATCCAAACCTGGAAAACAGTTGGAGAGGGTTGTTGGGGTGAGGTGCATGAGGAGGCCTCCATGAACTTGTAAAAATCTAGGTGGACAAAAGGGAAACATATTTCCTTGTATGCATATACAAAGAACAAATCAGGAGGAGAGAGTGCTGATGCTACCATGCTAAACTGTAAAAGAAAACACACTGATAGCTCTGCCCTCCATCTGCTGTAATGCATAACAGAAAATTGTACTGTTTACAGAAAATGGACAGAGAAAAGCTCTGTAACCTAGGCAGAAAACCCTTCACAATATTGTTATTAGACTGATCTAATTATCAGAGAGTAAAGAGCATTCTGATCCAGATGGAAGATAAATTAAATTCAGTCATATTAATAATGGTAAGCAATCTTTTAATAACAAGTGCAGAGCCATACATACAAATGTATATATATCCAAACCTGGAAAACAGAAGCAATGATGATTTCTCTGTCCTTTAGTATTTGACAGAAAAAACTATATGGCTTGCTCCAAGCTTTGTTCACACAAACAACAGTGCCTCTGCAATTAAACTTCATGTATAAGTTTTAAGGTGGAGTAGGTTGATGAAATAGAAATACTTGGGTACACAGCAGTTAAAACTGAAGAAGGTTTTCACAGAATGTTAGGGATTGGAAGGGACCTACAAAAATCATCTAGTCCAACACCCCTGCCTGAGCAGGATCACCTAGACTAGGTCACCCAGGAATGCATCCAGGCTGGTCTTGAATGTCTCCAGAGAAGGAGACTCCACAACTTCCCTGGGCAGCCTGTTCCAGAGCTCTGTCACCCTCACTGGGAAAAAGTTTTTCCTTGTGTTGACCCTAAACCACTTGTGTTCCAACTTGCACCCATTGTCTCTTGTCCTGTCATTGGATGACATTGAGAAGGGTCTGGCTCCATCCTCCCTACACTCACCTTTAAGATATTCATAGACTTTGATGATGTCGCTCCTCAGTCTCTTCTTCAGGCTAAAGAGCTCCAGCTCTCTCAGCCTCTCCTTATAAGGGAGATGCTCCACTCCCTTCATCATCTTGGTGGCCCTGTGCTGCACTCTCTCCAGTAAATCTCTGTCTTTCTTGAACTGGGGTGCCCAAAACTAGACACAGTATTCCAGGTGGGGCCTCACCAGTGCATAGTAGAGGGGGAGGAGAATCTCCCTTGATGGCCACACTCTTCTCAATGCATCCCAGGATGTCATTGGCCCTCCTGGCCACAAGGGTGCATTGTTGGCTATGGTCATCCCCCTTGTCCAACAGGACCCCCAGGTCTCTTTCCCCAGAGCTGCTCTCCAACAGATCAGCCCCCAGCCTGTTCCGATACATGGGGTTGTTCCTCGTCAGAAGAAGGACTCTACACTTGCTCCTGTGAAATTGCATTACATTTCTCCCTGCCCAGCTCTCCAACCTGCTCAGGTCTCTCTGGATGGCAGCACAGCCTGCTGCTGTGTCAGCCACTCCTCCCAATTTGGTATCATAAGCAAACTTGCTGAGGGTGCTCTCTATCCCTTAGTCCAGGTCATTGATAAATATATTGAATAATACTGGACCCAGTACTGACCCTTGAGGGATGCCACTACTCACAGGCCTCCAGCCAGACTCTGCTCCACTCACCACAACTCCCTGGGGTCTGTCCTTCAGCGAGTTCCCAATCCACCTCACTGCACACAATCACTCAATCCACACTTCTTAAACTTGACTGTGAGGATCCCATGGGAGATAATATGAAAAACCTTGCTGAAGTCAAGGAATACCACAACCATGTTCTCTTTAAACTTTCAAGTTCATGGTTATATCTAAAATACCATTATTGGCTCAACAGCTTTTATGAAGAACTCTGAAAAAATGGCTCTTCCACTTTGGCTGCTGGGAGATGATGGAGGCATGTTTGCATGGCACAGGACAATACAGAGAATGAAGGTTCTTAGAAGTTGATTAGCTTGGAAGAAATACATGACCTCTTAGGTGATATAAGCCTTTTATTTCCCTTAATATCAAAGGTGTTTTCAGAAAGTTCCTAAGCAGTTGTAATAAAATCATAGGTATTAAATGGCTTTTTAAGTGTGGTGCAGAAAGACTGAACACAAGCCACCACACGGTGGTGAGGTCTGAAGTAACATATCAACCCTTACTGTCATTTTACAAAAGATCCTTCTTAAAAAGAAAACAATAGACATAGATCATTAGTTGTTAAAAACTCCGATTAGATTATTTGCAGCTGTAGAACACTCAATAGACAAATCTTCCTCTTCAGCAAATAACCTTTCAGCTCATTCTGGTATTTTTTCTGCCATATCAACATTCTGTATTTTAGAATTCTCCTCAGTTCTCACATTGATACCACCCAGCCTATTGTTAATAAAACAGTCTTTCTCCTTTGCCCCTTCTAACTTGAAACTTATGCAAATTATATCCAAAGATATAGTCTTTGGATTAATGTTACCCACGGATGGATGAGTAATTCTCTTTCACTGTGGCAGGTAATGCCACTCTCAAACAGATGCTCAAATGCTGGTTCAATTTTCTTGAATGTAGTAATGATGACAACTGTTAGCCTGATTTTATCCAAGCACTGTGAAAGGATTTAGTTATTTTACAGAGCTTACCCATTTGATCTTTGCTGATATTCTCACTGCTGGATAATGCAACATCACTACAACAATTCTGAATACACAAGCTGGATTTTATAAAGATCTTGGCCTTTCAAGGCAACTACAGGGTGGTGTGAGTTAATCAACAGACTGCCAAAGTCCAAGACAAAAGTGTGGCATGGCAGCTCCTTGGAACAGGCAGGGAAGAATTTACTATAAATTCACTGGGTATCAGTCCGGGCTGTTATACACAGCCTGCAAAATATATCCCTACAGCCGCAAAAGATCACTCAATTGGTTATTATCCTATAAACATTAAAAATTTTTGAAAATTATGTTTGTCCTGTGATTTTTTTTCCATTGGTGAAAAAACTTGTTCTTTGAGCAGTCTTATAGATGCCCAGGCTTCCTACAAAACAGAGTAATGTCAGTACCAAAATATGACTGGTCAGCAATTGAATCTCTCCCATGGGATGACTAAAAGGTTCATAATTTTAAGAAGAGAAACAATGCATATGACCCTTTCCTTGGGATGTGCAAAAGTTACCCCTATGTATAACAAGCTGCCAGAACTCTGGCAATGAAATAACAAGGGTAAAGAGTTCACTTATTCTTTCTTTGGTCTTTTCTTTGTGATGGGGCCATGTAGTAGCAGTAATTGTCTCAAGTGGTCTGTGGAAAGACCACATTTGTGTCTGCCCCAGCTTTAATCTATTCCTTAGGAATTGAATAATTACTGGTTAAAAATGGTTGTTTAAATTAACATAGCTTCTAGAGACCCCAAACACAGTTAAGGTCCTGTTGGATTTGAGACTTTTCAAACTCACAGTACAACTCTATCCCTTTGCACAAAGGTTTCACAATTACAGTAAATATAAGAGCAAAGCAGAAGTAAATGACTTGTCTAGGTAACTCAGCAGGTCAAACTAAACTACAAATCTTTCTTGTCTTCTAAACCATTGCATATCCATCAGGAAGAGAACTTCCAAGGTGCTTAATGATCAGTTTTATGATTTGCAGTGGAAACAAATCAATAAAATAAAAGCCTTCTGAACAAAAATAGACTTTCTCCCTTTCAATAAGAATATTCAAAAGAATAACACGGGTGGGTAAGATAGCTTCCAAAATAAGTCAATTATATTCAGAGATAATCTGGGAATTTAAATACTTTAAATAGCTTCAAATAATACTGTTGGCTGTTGTTTACCCTCTGTGGCTCTGATAGCAAAGCAGTTGATCCTAGCAGCTGTCTGAGCTTACAAAAAGTAAGAGATGAGTTTTCAACACTGTGCTTTGTACACAGAACCCAGATGCTCGCTATTGTTTTTCTCTTCTGCATCTCTCATTCCTTCATGCCCTTGAACTCATAAAATGTAAGAAAAAAAGACAACAAAAAAGGCATTAAGTCTCATGTCTATATTGAGGCAATCTTGTTATTAATTCTGGAAAAAGTATTTTCATAATTAACTGATTCTGTGGCATCCTTTGCTGTGAAAAGAATGAGGTCTTTTTTTTTAAAATTTAACTTGTTAGCCATCTTCTAAAATCAATCAACAAAGCAATTAAAAGGAGAGAATCTGGAAATTTACAGCTGAATTGAAGAAGCACATGCTGATAGAAAGACAATAGCTTGGAGCACTTTCTCAGATCTGCTACTGAATTATGGTAGTCAATAACATATTCTTTTAATGATTTTTAATATCTATAAGTCACAAAACGTATAATAGTTTAGTTTGGAAAGGGCCTTTAAAAATCACATAGTCCAAGCTTCCTGTCTTAAGCAACCTCATCTAGATCAGTTTGCTCAGAGTCCTTTCCAACCTGACCTGGAATGATTCCAGGGATAGGGCATCTACCACCTCTCTAGGAAACTTGGGACAGTGCTTCATCAATTTCAGTGTAAATAATTTCTTCCTT